>OMNV01009326.1:20271-64074 GCA_900303265.1 Brotula barbata | reverse complement strand
TCTCAGTTGGACTCCAAAAAAAAAAAAAAAATACTCACACCCCTCACCCACCCCACACCAGGCACTTTCCCTCACATCCCAAATTTCACCGGTGGGCTAATGTATCCGCATCTAATATGAGCGCTGCGTTAGCCTTGCTACGCTTGCCCATAGAAATAATTCACTAGGTTTCAAAAATTTGTGAGTGTGTGTGTGTGTGTGTGTGTGTGTGTGCATATGTGTGAATGGAAGACACAATAACACACATATTAAAGCCTACATTTTCCTTTGCATTTCAGTCTCCTGAGGTAGTTGTGTTTCACATGGTATGGCGTGGCCGTAATGACAGAGTGAGTGAGAAGGCCGCGCCCCGAACATTTGGCTCTATTACACAGCAGCCCACCACACCGACCAACCAACTACAACTTAGTGGGTGGTGGAGGGTGAGGCTCTGTCGGGCTCAGCCCAGAGGACTGTACGCACACACTCACGCACAACAACACCTAAATTAACTTACACCAAGCAAATGACATAACCAGATTTCACCAAACCTGTTTGCAGTTTGAAGTTTTTTTAAGCCCTTGAACTTGGTTAAAATGTCAACATCTGGAATGAATTGCAGCCTCCAAAGGGGATACATGAGCAGCGTGGTCGTTTTGTAAAGTAAAGAGAGAGCTGAATGGAGCAGTTTGTGTTTTATAGTTACTTATCCAGGTGAAACCATTCTCCTGGTACAGCAGGTGAATACTGAGGTTTACTTTTCTGACCTGAAGTATTCGCACACATACTGTAAGTACAATTACATCAGTGTTTTGCGGTGTAAAATATTATCAAAAATGATTCATCGGCCAATAATGCGACAATCAGGAAACTCAATTTTCCAAAACACAAATACCTGTAGGAGTCCCTGTAGCTCATTGTGTCATGTCCTGAGTCCTCCTGGTCCTCCTCGTTGACCTTGAAGCAGACCCTTTTAATGCCACCCTGCTCCACTTTGTCCTGATCACAGCTGTCCTCACATGGGGCCAAAGGTGTCTGGCTTGGCTCGTAGACCAGAGGCTCCCCCTCTCCGTCGAGCTGCGTAGGCTCAGTGATGGATGATAGGAGGCTACGAGAATAAGAACAATATTTAAAAATGAACTCCTTCTACACAGATTGATAGAGTTATTGTCCCAAGTGGTGAAACTACAAATACACAGACGTATAAATTACAATGTGAAAACGAAATAACACACGAGAACTGTGGCGGTGTCTTTGTGGCCGAATTAAATTATTTAGTAAATTATTTTAGAGTCCAATAATAATTGTAATAAAACTAAGAAATGCTTTAAAACTTTTGCAATAGTAGTTAAGCAGTTTAAAGCCATAGCACAATTAATAAAATTATAGATTTTATAAGACAAACTATAAAACCTTTACACATTTTTTATTCTCAGCTGGTTTACTTGACTCCTTGTTCCTGAGCCCAGCCTATAAATATTAGGGCCTGAAGAATGTTCTTGTTGTAAAATCTCAGCTTTAAAGAAGCAAAGGGCAGACAGACAAAGAGAGGCTGCGGAGGAAGGTCTGGGGATAACAAATCCTAGTTTGTTATGCCGAGATCTTTAAAAATCACAGAGAAGGCTACACAAATAGATTGCTCACAGATAAACACAGCTGGAAAGTCCATATTTGATCACAGCATGAGCTGTTATATGAACGGATATGAGTGTATATTAAAATAGCGTGGGTGTCTCTTTATTAGATGGATGGCAGTGAGAGCGGACACAGTGACAGTGTGGTGTGGTAATGGTGCAAGAAAACAAGCTTTCTGAACAATAACAGCCATAGACTGTTTCAAAATAAGGTTTGATCCCCATTCAGCACACGCAGAAACGGTAACACTCACACGTCGATCTGCGCGACGTACTGCCTCATTTCCCTCACGGTACTGTCCAGACGGTTGTACAAGTAAATGTAGCCATCCTGGGTCTCCATGTCTTCCGGTTTAAGTAGGTAGCTCAGACCACCATGCCCACAGGGATCCCGTCTGCTATCTGTCCACCGCTCCCCTCCATCCATGGTCACCTCTCCATTACTTTCCACATCATCTCCTTCAAGGCCAGTACAGGTCCAGGAAGGAGCGCCCATACTGGTCACACAATGCTGGGCATGGGACATGGGGTTCAGATTAGCTAGGAGAGGAGAGGAGAGGAGAGGAGAGGAGAGAAGAGAAGAGAAGAGAAGAGAAGAGAAGAGAAGAGAAGAGAAGAGAAGAGAAGAGAAGAGAAGAGAAGTTTCATTTAATATTCATCTTAATTCCTTGACACATTCTTATATAAATCAGTGATAAACCCACACGATTTTACCTGACTGCAAAAAACTGTGCACAACATGGTGTAAAAATAAAAGCGTATATTAAAATATAATATACAGTATGTATATACAAATATAAAATATGAGAACATCTATCTGACAAACAGAAAGAGCATAATGCAAAACTGTGTACATAGATAAAACGGCAAACCGAGCTGTAACCTGATACATTCCAAATGAAGTTGTTGTGGAAATGGGAGCAATAGTAGCACAAACACTAACAGAGAAACCTTTTATATGTTTTATGTACATTCCACACATCCCTCAGCTTTCACAAAACCACCGTATGGCATCGTTCCAGCAGCTCAGGAAAAATCCCTCGTAATCCCTGACAGCAAACACAGTGAATATGTCAGTTTAGCAGAAATAAAAGGCATTTCACCGGAGAAAACATCACATCCATGGCTGCTGTCAGCTCAAAAAGCTCCAGTAGTGAGCATTTCTTCAGTAGAACTGCTGGGCA
The DNA here is from genome assembly GCA_900303265.1 of Brotula barbata. Classification (NCBI taxonomy): domain Eukaryota; kingdom Metazoa; phylum Chordata; class Actinopteri; order Ophidiiformes; family Ophidiidae; genus Brotula; species Brotula barbata. The sequence continues at coordinate 61,277 of OMNV01009326.1, read as the reverse complement.
GATGTCTGTCTGGCACACAGACCTGTACAATGTGAGCTGTTTTGTCTGCTGTCCAGACTTGAGTACATTTATTTATCCAAACATGGATCATAATGAGGAAGAGGCACACAGACAGAGCAGGATAAATCTGTCTTCAAAGGATGGACTAATGCTTGATGTTTGGCTATCATCCGCCGATTATTCCTCTGTGAGATTGCACACCATTTCCTCTCTCCACCTCTTCCCTTTGTCTCCTAACAGTACCGGAGTAAAGTGCCACACATACATTCCTACACTGCCTTCAGGCAACATCTTTGCTGACATCATTCATTCACTTTTCTTGTCAATAACTTGGAAATTGGCTGTGGCTAATGGAGTCTTAATGGCAAAGCACTCTGTCCTAGCTGATGCAGGGGAGGCTGCTGTTTACATTCCCTCCTGTGTGCTGTGGGATTACGTTTGGTCAGTGTGGGTAATTAGTGAAAATGATTATTGAGCTGATGTTAAGTGGGCAAAGTTGTATTATCATAAAACAAATTGTTCTCAGTGAAGAGGAGAGGAGTTTGAAATGCTATCTTCACAAAATGTAATGATTTTCTTGGAAATTAGGTCCACACCAGATCAATGTCATCGTAAGACGGAACATTTTTAATATTATTTGGCCAGACTACCACGTCTGTGGGCATTTAAATGGACCCCGTGGGAACTCCATGCTATTTCTTCAACAGCGCACAGATAGAACGTACGCATGCAACAATAAAAGCTAAATGCATTCCCAAATGGATTCCCAAACAAAACTACATTATGCTTTAAAGACAGTAACACCTTGTAAAATATACTTTGTTTAAGTACAAATTTTCCTCTATCTCCACAGCATGTGAGGGTGTGTGTGTGTGTGTCCGTGCATGTGCGTATATGTTCTCGCTACCTTGGTCAGGGTCCAGGCCAAATAGGGAGTTTTTGCGCCCAAAGCGGATGCTGAAAGTCCTGCCGGCAGAAGAAACACTTTTGGGATAGGAGACCTGCATCAAGTTGATGTGACAATTGGTGGGGACAAAGTCCATGCAGCCCAGCGGGTGAGGACGGACGCCAGCCTGCTTGAAGCTGGGCCACGCCTTGTTCTTCAGCTCCAGGGCAAACTGAGTGGAGACGTAGAGGAGAGGAGAAAAATAGATAAGAGGACAAAGTGATGGTTCAATGAAAGGGCAAATTATGGCACATAGCTCATAGTAAAAAACTACGTACAATGATGAACTACAATATAATGATTCATTATTATATCCATGTAAATTTGGATCACTTTGTAAGGAATAAAATAAGAAGTTCCCATTAGTTAAAGAGTGTTGTAGAGTATTCTAAATGCATCATGGAATAATATTAGCTATTCATATATTAATAATATCTTTTTATAACTCTATATGGTCATGATTTGTAATATCTCACACAAGAGATTCACCGGCCCACACAACAAACAACGTGGAAGAAAAAAAAACCTTAACGCGTAAGGAGGTCTGACATAAGAGTGCTTAGTGTAACTTAATTTAGTATTTATGAATTATCACATGGATTGTTCGGTCTGTGTTGGCACTGTTTAAAGTGTTCATGTGTTTTAGAGAGAGTAGAATGGTTCCTCTAGTACCTGCTGATAGCTGCTAATCCGACGCCTGATGCTCTCCAGCTTGGTGTCACAGATATGCCTGAACTCGTACTGAGGCATGGAAACTACCCGGTCGCTCTGGGAGATGAGCTGGCTACAGTTATGCACAAAGAGGCTGTCATCACTAGAAAATGCTTCCAGGATCTGCAGAGACATGACACATGTAACAACAGATTAATCCCAGAATAATGGAAACATCCAGCAGCAAATCTATCTCGCCTCACTTCACATGTTGACCTTATTCGTTTGTATAAAAACAGTTGGGTAATCATCATTACTCATACTCTGAGTACCTTGGCAGTGAGGCTGAAGCAGCCTTTGGGCTCCACCATCTTCTCCAGCACATGACTCTTGACACCTGCAGTGCTGACATATTCATACACCACGCCGTGCTCCAGAAGGAGATTATCCACCGTCAGACTGACCAGAGGCAGATCATCGCAAAGGGAAAGTTTGCCCAGCCTGTTGTCTGAAACAATGTTCGCACTTCAGCATACACACTTTGCACTAACATTCTTCGCTAAGATAACATTTGAAATTCTAAGACATATATTTAATGCTAAATTATACATTTATACAGAAACCAAGAATGGCTGTGTTTGCAATTTCTTTTATCTTATCTTATTTTATTAGTTGATTATTCTGTTATCTCGAGATACCGAGAGTAATTTTCTCTTGATAACGGGATAATTTATCATGAGAAAAAGATGTTTGTTTCTCCAAAATTGTGTTTGGTTCATTTCATCATGTCGTTAAGTCGAGCCATGATTGTGTAATTTTGTTTCTCCGATGAACATTCTAAGTGAGAGGAAACTACATTTTGCTGTCTCAAGAAAGAAAGATAAATTAACCTCACGGGAAAACAAGCTTTGTTATCTCAAGAAAACTGAATAATTACCTTGTCATCTTGGCATAAAGGTATTAAAAAAACAAAACAATTGCAAGCACAGCCGTTCTTGGCTTCTGTGCATTTATAAATACATGAAATTTCTTTTTTCAGCACATTCAACATCTGTGAGAATCTACAACAGCATGACCTATGACCTCTTACTATATTCTTTTCTTTTTCATAATTAGTCTTTCAACACAGTAAAAAAAGTATCTAAAAATGTAATATGTAACAATGTTTTGTCACATGCTATTATACAGTATGTTAGATTTTGGCCACAGGCAGTAATTAAGCTACACAAACACAAAACAAAATAGTTGTCAATCATTTTTCTTCTTACAAATTGACTGAGCGGCCCTTGAGTGAATCTTACAGTGCAGTATAACTAACACGGTGTTTCACCTGTTCCATTGGTTCCGTTCTCCTCCTCATGGTCGGAGCCATTCTCCGATGGATACGGCCTGAAAGCGTCTTCCTCCTCTCCTGCACCTCCCCTGTGCAGCTCGTCCACGTCGTCCAATGCGCGGTACACCCATTGACACTAGAAGGGCACAGGAACGTTCCACAAGTGTTATATAATATGGAAAAGGACAATTTTTGGGAAGAAATTCTCTTTTACCTGCATCTCCAAAAATATTTATGAATATGTACGGAAATGTTTATGCTTATGGGTAACGTAAGGTTATGCGGCCTGAATGTACAACCATATAATATCACATCCTGCTGCTGTAAGAATCAGAAAACACATATAAGTGCATGTTTCTCTCACCACATTCAGAGGCTCCTGGTGTGTGTGCTGTGCAGAAAAGTGCTCAAGGACCTCTTGGTGGTCACTGTGGGTGACATTGTTACCGTTGACCTTTAGGATGACCTGGCCGGGCTGAAGACCCGCCCCTGCTGCCTCCCAGCCTGCAAAATAGTGTCAGCTGTCAGCGGCAAAAGTCACACAATGCTAGAAATTCACAGGAAGCGTACCTGCTGGGGCTGTCACATGCACGCCACAATAATAGACTGCTCGGATGTTTTAAAACAATTCCTAATGCAAAATGCACATAATTGAGTATTTGGCAAATGACTCAGCAAACAAGCTGCTCCGGAGCTGATGTTGAGATAACCATAAGAATACCTGCATAATACTGTCTACACTTCTAAATAACAAGTGAAAAAATCATTGCATAGATCACAACACGTCATTGTGTCTTAAAGTGACAGTGCACAAAACTCTGATATGGGTTTTAAAAGGAAAAGAAAAAAAACAAAAATATAAAACAAGTAGGTTTTAATGTGACATTTATTATTGACTACTGAATTAATATTGCTATATGATACCATTCAAAAAAGCTACAGATTATTTGGTTATCAAAAATAATAACTAGTGTCAACCACAATCAGTGCTACAATTTGAGAGTAATTAAAAGGTGAGAATTTAACCATTTGTCTGCAGAGAAAATTTAAAACCAAAGCCTGGGAAAGGGAATACCTAACCTGTAGAAAAGATAAAGAAATAAAAAAAAGACATGTTCCTCCCATATTGAGTGGAAAGAATGAAAAAAATCACTCATGATCGGACTAATCTCCCATATCTATATATAACCACAGCGCTCAGAAACCTAAAAATTACTCGGCTGTCATTACACGCTGTTCCATACTAATTGCTCAACAGCCTGGATGTCCAATCAACACTTCAGTCAAATTTCTTTCCATTCTAAAAATACCATCGCTGGCATCACTTCCACTCAGGATGTGATTACCTAAGAAGCAGCCGGACTACTCCACCCGTGCATGGAGATCATGTCGGGGGGGCCGATTTACAATTAGGAAAAAACTAATGATTCATAGGCAGGAGGGAGGGAGAGATAGGTCTCTCAGCCGTGGAACAGGAAAGGATCAGATTCCCTGTTTGTACCAACATGAAGCTGGCTCCTCTCCTCACTGTTGTTCTCACTGATCCCTATCTGCTTCAGACATTTGGGTTCATCCTTCACTCATAAATGAAGTCATTAATCTCATCTTTCTATTGTCAGGGTGTAAGATAAAGAAGGTAGATAGCACCACATTTGTATTTCAGTCAAGAATTCCAGCTTGTGTGTGTGCCTGTGTTTGTCATGGTTATGAACCCTGACCTGAGGCAGTCTGGCTGACAGGTGGCCATAAAAACCTAATAAAGGCTCAGTAAAGGCTGACTGCAACAGGTGTTCAGGAGCTTATGTTACCTCATCTTCCCCTAAATCTATTTTATTTCTGACAGCAAAGCTTTGTTACAATTCTAATAGCTAATAACAAATCAAATCGCTGCCAAATTTCTGCTGAAGCAAATTTGTGAAACCATAGTTTGGCTTATATGGTGTGGACTCCTATATATACATCTAACTATAAATTCTTTGAATAATAATATATTGTCTGATAAATTAACTTGTCGTATTAATGTTACTGAAACTAAACTAAAAGAAAAACATGGTTTCATCTCAATAACAGCCATTACTGGGGGGGGGGTCAATGACCTCCAGCAACCAATCACAGCCGAGGTCACTCACCTTTCCTGACCGCGTGGACGTGAGGAGGGGCGGAGCCAGAGAGTCTGAAGGACAGGTTGTCTGGGTTGTCAGGGATCTTCACAATCCTGGGTAAGACAAGGCCAGTAAGACAAGTGTGTCTCGAGCGTTTGTGCAAGTGCACGTGTGTGTTTCCTTACTCTTTTGCCTTGGAGGCCACCAGCAGCCGCAGGGAGCGCCGTATGCAGAAGGCCTGGTTGATCATGGCCTCCACCTCCGAGAAGGGTCTGAGGAACAGCAGGTCATCGTTGATGGTATAGATCTTCCTGCCCACCTGCAGACCTGCCATCTGTGTGAGAGAACGCACACAACAAATAATTTCAATGAATTGTGAATTTTCAATTAAAAAAATGGACCCGACTTCCTGTTTGGGCAACAGGCATGGATAGTTAGCAGCAGCAGTGCTAGATTGGAGGTAGCGAGGAATGCAGAAAATCCTTGGTGTAGCGATACAAAGTTGTCCAGTTGTCTGCACAACCTGCCCACTTTCAGTAACAGTATCAATATTTGAAAACTAACTGAGTGTAGAGTGCTGTGATTGGATGGATGGCTCCCTGTACTAAAAAAATCTCTCAGATCTACTGCATATGAAATTATAAGTCTTAGTTTGACACAAATTCGAAAGTGTTTCCTGTGACATTCTACCCTGAAACATAGCTGACAGCAACACACACACACACACACACACACACACACACACACACACACACAAAGAACACTGTCACATGGAGTTATCGTCATTATAGCCTTGGGAATCCAAAAGATATGTTTAGCTTTTATCATTGCACGCATGGGCCTACTCTCCTTCTTTGAAGCAATAGCACAGGGATCCATAAGTGTCATTCCAAATACCTCCATGTCACAATGTCAGTGACACATTTCAAGGTCACAGTTCAGGTGTAAATGACCCTGAAATCTGGTAAAAGTACTGTAAAGATTGAAATACTGTGGAAGTTTCACATAAAATAAGTTAGTTTGACACAATTATTCAGCATGTGTCAAACTACCTTGTTAAATCACTACACAGCTGACAAGAACACATCACTAAATGCAGTCATCTTGCACATGTTCAGTCACACTGTGAGAATAAAGCTGCCTCTGTGTTTTCCATGTGAGGGGGCCAATGTCCTGGATACAAATCCGGTGTGGTGGCCTTGGGTCTGTCTGGAAAGGACTGATTCTGGAAAACAGCCCAGGATAGATGGCGAACTGGGAGGAGTCACAGCTATCTGAAAGTGTGTATGTGAATGTGTGTGTGTGTGTGTGTGTGTGAGTGTGAGCAGCCCTTTTCTGAGCCCCCATGGGAATCAGCTGAGCTTCATTCACTGTGCTGTCACACTGGGGCTGTGTTGCCACTGGCGATCCTGTTATTCCAAGGAATGAGGGACAGGGGGATGAATAAGAGAGTGAGAGGCAAGGAGAGAGAAATGGAGAAAAGGCAAAGAGAGGCAGCACAGGAGTAGGAGGTCTGTTGTGGTACGAGAGGAAAAAAGAGACAGAAAGGGAAACGGGCGAGAGAATGTGGGAAAAAATGCTAGGGGGGAAAATAACAAAAACTACAAGACAGGGGGATTAAAAACAAATGGGAGTGAATTTAAACGGTTTCCGAGCAAGAAAAGGAGATGCTGAGGAGAATATCCCATCGTCAACCAGGATAACATCCTGGCCTTTAAAACAGGAATTTGCTGCAAAGCTGGACATAGAGTAAAAAGATAAAGTACGCAAATTCTATGGCTACACACCTCTTGTTATATTTACTAACTAATCATTTCTACACCATTTTCACAAGAGCTCAGTAAGTTTCCTTTGATTTGCACCAAGGTGCCAGGCTCCATTTAGATTCCAAAACTGTAGTTCCTGAAATTTCTTTAGCTCCTTGTCAAGTGTAAATTAATCTACAATCACACGTACAACGTGCATAAACGTCTCCTCTACGTCTAGCACAACGCTAAACAACCTCTAAGATTCCCCCCATGGCTCCCGCTGGTGTCGTGAGTGCTAATTTCAATAACATTTCTTTCCTCCCCTAAAGGGACTGAATAAACTACCAAGTTTAATGTTGAACTGATTTAGGTCAAACATTAGGTCCAAGAGGGCATTGTGTTTTTGGTAAGAATGCCAAATGTCAGATTTCAGAGGGATTTTTCTTTTCTTTTTTTGAAGCTCTAGAATCTATAGCTTTTTAGTTTTATTTATTTTTAATCTAGAGTCCAGATTAAAAATAAATAAAACTAAAAATGTAATGTAGTGTTCCTACAATTGCCAAATCTTTTGTCAAGGCTTTATTTCCATTATAAATGACTTGGTGTCATGGTGCGAGCCTGAACCCACTGTGTGGGTGTCTGAATGTAAATGTGGATGTGTGTGTGTGTGTGTGTGTGTGTATGTGTGTGTGTTGGTGATTCGAGTAACCATGTCTAATGGCTGCACATCCAATTAAAATCAAGCCATTCCACTGGAAACACCGACTGACAGGAGCCATCCAAAGACTAGACAGCCAGGTGTGGGTGCGTATGTGTGTTACAACCGTGTTTGAGGGTGTTATTACAAATGAATGCAAGAGCCACAGACACAGCTGACATATAATTTATGCAAATTGTGTGCGTGTGTTTGTGTGTGTTAACCATCACCTCAGCATGTGAGCCCCTGGTGACAGATTTCACCACGATGGCTTTGTTCTTCTCCTCAACCACAAAGCCGTAGTCTTCCTCATGAGGATAAATCTAAGCACAGAAATGTTACCAGGTTACAAACACATCATTAACAACGGACAACGTAACAGCTGCTAAGATGAGGACACACAATGTATCGATTTTTGTGTAGTTTGACACTCAGACATTTGATACTACTAATCTGATACTTATGTTCACCGTAGCCAGATATAGAGGATATGCAGAGCATAGTAGCCAAAGAAAATAGATCTTACAAGGGTTATGTTATTGTAAAAATATGCTGTTTATAGTGGTGTGTGTAACCTGCATCTCTGTGCTGTGCTCAAATTTTGCCAAAATGCTCCAACTTTGGACATAATTTTCATGAAAATCATTAAATTCTACCAAAATCACTGGAATATCTCTTTTCTATGCCTTTCAGCCTCTTTAAGTTTTTGTATGTGTTTTATGTAGCAAAGGAATTTGCATGTTGCAGCTCTTTCCTGTTTGGTGAATTGACCCAGTTTCTGCTGTCTCTGGTTAGTCACCAGTCTTGTACAGTAATTATTCGCACGTGATCATTGTGTTTTATTGTGTTTCAGGTATTTTGCTTTTAGTGATGCTTATCCTTATTCTATTGTATTCCCCTGTGACGTGAGCATTAGCTAAAAAGTGTCATCCCTCATCACATTAGCTAGCATCCCTTAGGTAAGCTGCTGGGGTCATCTTCCAGCTGCACAGTGCTGATAAGATGCTGATCTCTGATGTCCCATCCAAGCAGGGTATCTCTGCTTGGACATGGGTAAATAATGAGTTCCTCACTTCAGTAATATACATGAAAAGGGATTAGGTCCGCTAATCAAAGAGAAAGGAATTGAACGTCAGCTGGGCTGATCAGATCAGTGTGCTCTGCCACCAGCAGCAATGAGAGGACATGAGATGAGATGAGATGAGCTTAATCAAACCCACATTGTGTATGCAGTGCAGTCTAAATTATCCCCCATTGGGGCCAGTGTGAACTTTTCTTTTATTAGTGTATCTAGCAGTTATGTATTCAGAGAATCTCAAACAAAATATCATCTTTTTATTCTAACTGATATATGTACTGACATGAATGAGTTACTATTAATAAATCAGTGTTGGGCAGTCATCCATGTTTTAGATTTTAACATCCGGAGGACATCACTGAAGCCATCAAATCTATGCATTTGCTTTGAATTTACATGTTTGTGCTATTCATTGACTGTAATCTCAAAACTATGCACAAGGCATGTAGATATTTCTTCTTGTAATTCATTAATTGTACATATATTTTTAAACCACATATATAATATGACTTGTATGTATAGTCATATTATTCTGTATATATTTCAAAATATGTGGCAAATAAATGTCTGGAGATGGAATAAAGTCCACGTTTCAAACAGTCATCTTTAAGTGCTCGTGCTTCCTCTATCAAGTAGATCATCTTGATGTTCTCATTGAGGGATGATGCTTGAAAGCTGCATGCGTCGGCAGTTTCTCTGGTTTACTAATGTAACCAGGTCAGTTTGTGTACAAAAAGCATATTGTTTATCCTACGAATACAAAGGACATTGCAGATGTTAGCGTTCAACTTGTGGCCGGTCCCTATGAAACAAAAACAAGGCCCACAGCCCGATGGTGCCTTCGTGGAGGGCATTCCTTAAAGGTGTCCCTCCTGGTTTTAATCCCTTTCAGAGCTTTCTCCTTTCCATTCCACAGCTCCCTCGGTCTACCAAAGTGTGGAGTCAGCACATTGGGAAACAGTTATGGAGACATACAAGTGCACATGTGCAGTGCGTGGTGAAGTGTGTGTCTGGATGTGTGTCTCCCAGCTTACCACCAGGGACTTGGCCATGATGTTCTCAATGAGTTTGAAGTCATTGCGCTGAAGCTGCTTGCTCTTGGCGCCGGTTCCCTCGGTCTCTTCGTCCGCGTAGAAACGGAAGAACTGTGACTCATCCTTGAATTCAGTTTTCTCCAAAACTGAAAAAGGAACATAGCATGACACAAATGATTATGGTTTCATCATGACTTGTCTACCTAAGTGATTTATAGCGGAAGAGCCTCGTTGCAGCTGATATCTCAAAATTCTGCCTGTAAATTATCTTTCCGCCACAACTTCCTGTGTAGCAATGACCACGAATGAACTAAATTAGTTTCAGCAGTAGAACATATCCGAACGTATATTGTCACATGGGAGAAAAATGATTTCTAAAAAAATATTTCAAAATGAAACGTAGAAAACAATGTCAATAAATTTTATGCTGTGTGGAAAAATCTGTGAAAAAATAAGTAAATTAAATAATGTATTGACAAAGTGAAGCATTTGGACCCAGACATGATAACGAGCACTGCATGCTATTTGTAGTAAGAATTCTAAAAGGGAAAAAAAGATTCTACGGTAAAAAAAGATCCTTGAAGTAGTTTTGTTCCACATTTGTCCATGCTGGTCACTCACACCCCCTTGTAATGTCTCTGCACCTCCTATTTACAAAATCACTGTGTTAAAACACCATATTGAATAGTACGAAAACTAATTTACAGAGCCAATGTCGGACAAGCTGTTGCTTGTTTTTATGCTTCCTGAGCTTTTAGGGCTTGAGGTCAGATCTTGATCTTTCCATACAACAGTTGGAGATGTGAAGCAGAACAGACCAAAAACATAAAGGAGGTTTAGCATTCACCAGCATCTGTCTGTTCATCGATGGATACAGAATCAACTGAGTTTTTATCCTCTGCTTTTAGTACTACTGGAGCAAAAATGCTGATTATGCACAAAAAATAACATGTTAATAGAGCCGTTTTGTTTGTTTAAGGGTATTCTGGTGAAATTGATGTTCTTGTTGGAAATCTGGAACTTGAAAATGTCAAATGAAGCTTTTAACACATCCAAGATGAAACTTTAAAGATCTGCTAAGATAAATAAGTGTTTGAACAGAATCAAGAGCCCAGTTAATGAGTAGATATCATCATCAGCATCATCACACAAACTGTTAATTAGCTCTTTAACTGATGACGCAAACAGGAGCATCTGGAGCCAGACCACATCTGGATCATAGCCAGTGCAGCAGATTGCTCTCAGGGGACATGGAGGGAACAGACTGTTGTCTCAGTGTGCGTGTGAATCTCACACTAACACATGTGGCACATCAAACAGCTCAGTGCACATTATGGATGCTTCATATCTTGATCCAGAAACAGAATGTGCCTCATTATCACAAGATTATTTTTAACCTCGTTTTATTGATAAATTGTTGTTGTCTTCTAATAAAGTTTCCCCTCATCTTTTCATTTAATGTCGTGAAGCTACAATCTGAGATGGCCATTTCACCACGCTGTGGGATAACGACAGTCTTATCTTTACCGTGTGTAAAATACACATGATATAGTCTTAATCTAAATATAATCTTACTCTTAAAGTGTGTCCGACTGAACAATATCGAACTTGAATGTGATTAAAAAGTGTCAGAACGACAAAGGATAGAAGCCACTGCATGTTTTTGTTTGATAGTTTTCCTTGGTACACACTTAACCCCTGTGAACAATAATACATGTATCATTTAAGAAATCAATTCAACAGGATTCATTTCATATTTCTATCAATTTAGCTAGCGCCACTTTTTTAGTTAGTACTATCATGCTAACAGACAAATACAACATCCGTTCCAATGTACTTTTTCAAGTAGGAAGTCGGAAATTTTCAAGTTTGAAAGGCAGATGCTGTCATCAGTCTTAAAGAGATGAAGATGTGCAATTCATCTTGTTCATTTGTTTGGAAACGTCAACTTCCCGAGATTGCATCGCTTGGATTGCACGGGATTATAGCGGTTGTTCATTCAACTGTTATTATTATGATTATTACTGATCTAAATTGCTGGAAGTAAAATGCAAAACTATGGATAATCCCACTAACCACCTGCTGGAGCAACTATTGTAGTTTACACAGGTTAAGATGCAATTCAGTGATCACAATTTCATCCTCCACTGCATCATCATACACTGATTTAATAACATGGTGTTATTACTGAAAATATACCCAGAGTTTTACTGCACTAAATCTCCATTTCCCCTCTAATTATGTAACTTTCCTTGGGGCACTGCATGTACTCCAACGTGAAATAAATGACGTAAAGGGCTGAATAAATTACCATTCTACACAAGTACACCATGTGCTAATCACGACATACATTATGGTCTTTAATCATATTAGATCTCTTCGACCAAACCTCAAGATGTTTTGATTCTGTCTTGGAGGTCAAATGCATATTTATAGCGCCGTGATATGGGTGAGAAATGTTATTGTACACGCATATTAGTTACAAGATACACAGCCATGCCGCCAAATATATACATGGGTTTTTTGGTAACTTTAAGTATACTGTGTGTGTGTGTGTGTGTGTGTGTGGGTGCAATTGTTTATAAAGACTCTGAAGGGAAGAAATGAGCTTGCACAGGGAATCCAAAGGTGTTCAGGGATTTGGAGATCATCTGGCACACTCAGATGAAAAAAGTAAACTGATTTTACGCACACACATACAAACACAAGACACTCACACCACTAGTGCTGGCCTTACGCCAACTCAAATGAAGCCTGACCTTAAGGTATTTCCTCTGAGTCATAGAGGCTGTGGCCATGTAATATCTTAATACCACCTATTCAACTGGAGGGACTGCTTGTCCGGAAACTCTCACGCCCTGGCACACAGCCAAACACACTCAGACGTGCAACTCATCATTTCGACACCGTAAAATGCTGAGAGCCGCACACATCATACAAGGAAGCACGAAAACATTGACGGCGTTCTTTCTACCACAAGAATGCCATTTCAATTGAGAGCAGATAATCGGTTTACATCTGTGAGACGATAAGTGTAAACAGGAAGTGACCAAAGTGATCATTTATACAACTTTTTATCACCTTAAATTTTTGAGTCTATGCTGATCCTCCAATCATCACGTGACTGCCAGCGTGTAACGGACGTAAAGCTTAAATATTGTGGACTCTTGAGACTCTAATTTTATAGTCTATTTGTGTATGTGGAAGCACAATCAACACATTCAGCGCTACTTCAGTCAAGTGGCTCCCACTTCACATACGCTGCAATGTTTACAACAAAGGAAGGCGACTTCTTCTAATATTAGGCCTTCTCCAAACAATTCCGCCTCGAGCTCTTTTTTTTCAGATTTTAAGAAGCGGTTCTGGTTCAGCTGCCGGGCCCAGACAGCCATGTAGCAAAGCTAAACAGCTCTGGGTAGGGAAGACTGATAATACAGTTTATGTTCAACATGCAGGGCTGCAGCCATAAACACTCTGCTACAATGTGGTCAGTGAGGTTAGTGAGACTTGGCTGGACTGGGTGTGTGTGAATAGACGATGGCCCTTTTACACTCTATGACAGGCGGAGGAGGAAAGAGCTTAATATTACTTTTTTGTGTGTGTAGAAAGAGTGAGTGAATCCAGAAACAACATGAATAAGATGTGAAGTAAAAATGAGAAGAAACACACACAGCATCAGATTTGTATCAGATTCATATTTGTGACATTATTCTGTGGTGTCAGGGTTATTATTGTGTGTGTGTATCCACCCTGTACGCATCCCCCCCCCATGTGTATGTGTGTGAAGGACAATTTTACTGACCGTGGTGCATGAAGCCACTGTTGCAGAGGCCCACGCCCAGCGTCACCGCATCGTCACGGGTGGAGCAATCGCCCTGGGAAACCAAACCAATGACGCACAGTCAGTCACTCACAGTGTCTTTTTACACCTTCACTCATCTCACACATTTGTTTTGCACTTTTCAGACTTTTTATTCATTGTCAATTTGTGTTGAGAGAAACCAAGGCACTTGTATGTCGTTTCATTTTTATATATCCAAAGCATTTTACATTGCATATGACACATTAAATAATGAACTAACTGACGGGTTATATATTGTTCATACACCATGTATGTAAGAGAGAAAGCACATATGAAAAATGTTACATGGGGGAAAAAGTTCCATGTACTTCAATCCATGAAAAAGAAATATAAACTTCCTTTTGCAATGAGATAGAGACGGGTACTAGTGGGTAAGGCAGACAGGGGACACGCAGCATATCATCCATACTCCGAGAGCTGTGTGTTTACCGTTTGTGTGTGTGTGTATGCGATGCCTTCAGAAAGTATACAAATCCATGAGTGCAAAGCTCGTAGCCACCCAAGAAGACTGAGATCGCTGCCAAAAGTTGTTCACCAAAATTACAGAGAAAAGAGTCGGACTACTTATGTAATTATGATATGAAGTTTTTAAAATTTTTAATAAATTAACAAAATTGTATAAAATTCAGTTTTCACTTTGTTATTGTCGGGTATAGTTTGTAGAAAGATGCCAAAAAATATAATTTAAACCATTTTAGAATAAAGCTGCAAAAGGTGGAAATACTGAAGCGTTCTGAACATTTTTGCCTGTATTTAGAGTACAGACAAATACTACTTTGTGACGTACTGAATCTTTCTACAGAGGTTCAGAGTTAAACCACTGGGTTTTGTGGAATTATTTCCTCTCATTCATAACAATGGGTGATGCATGCTGCACTTTCTCATCTCTTCCATGTCCTGTACATAGAAATGTGAAAATAATCTTCCAGTATATCTGCAGAAATTGTAAAACAAATAGCCCCATTCTGCAAATGATACAACTGACATGATCTGTCAAACTCAACAATTTAGAGAAGTCCTCCAAACAGCAGGTACGAGAAAAAATTACAAGTCAATGTAGTCTGATACAGCTTTAGAGCTTTGGGTTCACAAACTTTTAAGTTTGAATTAGGTCAAAATGCAGTTTATGGGTCATTCCAGTGGCTCCCTGGGTTAAAGCACATGCCGCATAACACAGCGGTGCAGGTTTGATTCAAGCCTGTGTGCTTTGCTGCGTGTCATCCCCACTGCCCTGTCCTTCCTGTCTGTCTCTCTATTATACTTATCATCATAAAACAGAAACCACAATAAAATGAATTAAAAAAAATGTATTTTACCTGTGAGAGCAGCCAGTCCACCAGTTTGCTGGCAGGTACCACAGATTTAAACGTTTTCAGATGGTGGTCTCTGTCCCTACAGGAGTTACAAAAAGGATTCACAAAATATTATTTCAAAATAAAATACATAAAACAGTACAAGTAAAAACACTGTTAATAGTCAGAGAGTTTATCTTTCATCTTTGTGGTTGACAGTGTCATTACACATTGACCACGTATAAGAGTGTCTGTGCTGTGTCTGTGTGATAGAGATAAAACAAAGAACATCCTATAATGAACTCCTCCGAAAATAATATAAGGAAGTAACCAGAAAGATAACTTCATTTCTGTAATTTGTATTAAAATGTCCTGTCTTTATTTTTGTATTTGCAGAGGGCTGTTCAAAATTTTCAGTCTGGGTTCCAGATTTCAGATGTCTTACATACATTTTTCCCTTTAGTCTCTGATTCTGTCAGTGTTCTACACATTATTTGAACATCTGCAGTGGATCAGTGTGATAAGGGGGAAGTTAACATGGAAGGGGAAGGGGAAATGCGACACAGATTGTGCGGTTAGTTGTGTGACTCAGTGGGACATTTATCAGCTATTTGCATTTCACCTTGGTGAGGAAGATATTTTTTTCTGTACCTCCCTGCTGCGAAGTGCTTTAACTGAACTCCTGGCCTTTCAGAGTGCACTTTTACCGGAAGGAAGAAATGAAAAAAATAGAGAAAAAAAAAAGGAAATGCACTTCATACTCACGAGGCGCTGTGTAATCGCAGAATGAGCCAAGTTTGCCAACTGAGCAAATGTAGCAAAGGTAACGGAAGGAGTGGGTTGTGATCGGGTATAACAACTGAATAACAAATGAGTTGCCGCTGTAAATATCTGCACTAAGAAACAACACTTGCTACTTTTATACATTTTTGTTTGAATCCTTTGCATAGTTTACTGTCTAGAGGAATCTGCATTTATGTTTCTATTGAGTAACTGATTGTGTGTTTGGCATGCAATAGTGATATATGTGTTATGGAGGTGTGACTGTTAGCCCTCAAGGCAGTTTTTTTTAAAATGTTGTATTTGCATTGCTAATTGTATATTGAGACTCGGCCTATAACACCACATACTATACTGTACTGTACTGCCTGAGAAAAATGATAAAGACACCTCCATAGTGCATATTTTATCCCCTGTTGTTATGAATAATTCATTGTCAGCTGTTAAAGGAGCAGACACTGCCCTTGCCCTCATCACGCATCCACCTGTGGATGGACGTGTGATAAATGACAGGCCATGCCCTGAAAAACTGAGCGCAGTGTGACAGAGTGACATCCATTTTAAAAATTAAACATAAAAACAACCTCTATCCTAAATATTGCATTTACTCATTATTTTATGACTATTAATTACTACTGTTAATTAATTCAAATGCTGTGATTTACACCGTTTACACCAATATCCAATAATACACAGTCTGAGTGGGACAGACAGACATAATTATGATCATTTGTGATGGAGACAAACAAATTAATTGCATATAAGCAGCACATCCATCACTCAAGCAGTATAATTAATGGGTGCAGTTTACAGTTGCATTTTACTGATCCAAATATGACATAATAATTGGCTGAGAGACAGAGGGGTTGCCTGTGTATGTTAATTGGATTTGTCAGGAGAGCAAAGGGGCTTTGTTTGCTGCAATTGCAATCCCGGGCGCTTCAATCAGCGGGTAACAGTGGAAGAGAGGGACGTGTGTGAGAAAGTTTTAGACCTTTAGATGGATGGCAGGGTATGAGTATGTATGTTTGTTATATAGGTATGGGTGTGAGAATGAAGGAGATATACGTCGAATAATGTTTTCAAAATGACACTGTCACCAATTACACTCATGCACATCACCCTGAGAATCTTACAGGCTATAAAATTATCAGGATAAGTAGATGAATAAAGGGAAAATTTACAATACACACTGGAAATCATTGCCAAAAATTGAATATTGCGTTGCAAATTTGGCAGGGTTTTTACCAACATTTATGATGCTAACGAGCACAGCAGCAGTGCAGGCAAGTTGAATGGAGTACGGCTGATAAGGATCAGCTGCTGAGCACAGCACAGAGCCAACATATGTCAGGAAGACTGCAGAGCGCAACAGGAAATGGTGCCCTTTACTGTGAAAATCAGTATATATCATGCATTAACCCAAACAGTTTCCAGCATGCCACTGCTGTCATTTGACAGGTGCAAAACCTGCAGTGCAGAAATAAATATGGACTCATTTGCACCTAAAAAATGACTGAAAGTGCTAATAAGTATGTGGCTGGGAGGCTCCATAATCTTATACAACTTGCTGATAAATATGCACTGTAGCTATGAAATCCTGGCATCTGCTTTGCAAAACACACCTCAGGCTCCAGAAGAAAAAGATTGGCAAGGAGAGGAAAGCGGACGGGGGAGTGACTCCAGGCAGTTCAGTCGTTTGTTCAGACACAACAAAAAGCACGACGTGGGCCCTTCATGAATATGTATTTGTGCACCTGGAGAGATGGATCAGTGAGGCGTGGGGGATGAGGGCAGGTACTTACTTGATGATGGGCGTGTGAAGGCTGTGAAGGCGGCAGTACAGTCTGACACCCTGGAAGAGAAGAACATGAACACGCACGCACACACACACACACAGCCACACCCTGAGTAAGCAGGTACAAGCATGGTTTCAGAACAAAAGGTTTAGCTGTCAACAGTGAGGAGACGTAACCTGAGGCTATCGTATTAGGAAGTTCAATCCCGATGCCTACAGAGACTGTATTGAAATTACAGTTCACCAAACATTAAATTTCATGCGTTTATGAATGTTAAGTTGAGTAAAATTGAATGAATTTGCAGCATTAAAATGAAACTGCATTGAATTTTTAAGATTAAACATGAAATTGAATGTTTTCTGCATGGATCCACATCAATCCAATCATTTATCTGAACACACAAAATAAAGATGAGATAAGCTGATTACTGCAAACCTCCCTTATCTATCTACATCTACATGTGAGAGAGGATGACGTACCTTCGACATGATGTCCTCCATCTCGCTGCGGGCCTTGTAGGTGCCATCGTCATAGCGGAAGCGATACAACACCTGTTCGTTCTTGAACTGGTGCTTGTCTGACACTGAAATATCATAAGACAAGGAGAACATGTCACAGCTACCCGTGTCCGCTGTAGATACTGGAAGATGCTATGGTACCAATCGATCACACTTTGAGTATGCTCCTCCTCCTTAGATTGAGGCCTATTTAACTTAAATAAAATAGACATTGATGGGTTTCCTTACTTAATTTTAACACTATTCCAAAACTAAAACAGTTGTGTATCAAGTCATTAGGAGCATCTGTTGTAGATATCGGTTATAAGTACAGAAAATAGAGGAGAAACATAACATTTCTAAAGTCATTTCTTGGATATTCCGTGACAATCCAACATTCAGTCAGCTGCAAATTCACATAAAATTTTCCAAAAACATCTTAACTGCAAAACATGGTTTACACATAACAAACCCAGCATGGAAAATAGCGACAAAGTACACAAACAGTCTGCGAGAGAAGCTAACGGTGCTACCTGCCAAACAGAGGCAGTTTGGTTCCACCACAGGTTGGCAGCAGCTCAAGTAAGCTGCTGCTGCTTTGCTTAGTCTAGACATAAAAAACGCTCATAAAACCTGTGGAATGCACTACAAAAAAATCTGCTATTATAAACTTCTAAATCTGTGATGACATATGATTTATAAAGACAGCAACGAAAATGTGCAGATTGCAGATATGTTGTATACAAGTCTGAACTGGAGAGACTTTGGTGCTTTCAAAGTGGAGGAAATCTTTCAGAGACATCCCTTTGGCTTTCACCAAGGAACCTGGACCCATTCTGAGACCGGAACTTTAGTTCCTGAACAATGTTTGGGCAGGTAGACTGAAGCTTTTGGGACAGGTGGGTGGAGCTCGCAGACAGCGGACTCGAGCATCACCCGCAAAAACCTTTTTTATTTATGTTCTCAGCAATTACATGATTTCTGAAAACTATTGAAAAACGACACAAAACAATGGGAAGACAAATACAACAATGTCCTCAATTACTTTCGCTGTTTCTGTTGTGTAGTGGTGAATTTTTGTTGTTGTCACGTCACAAAAATCAACGGAGAGGAGATTGGTGTTCTTTGGGTGATATTCAGAAGGAGAGAGACACAAAGAGAGGATTTATTTTTTGACTCACCGTGGTGAATGATGCCGTTTTCCAGCAAGGCTTGTCCCAGGTTGACCCCCTCATCAGGCTTACTGATCTCGCCGCTTGATATCAGCCATGACACGAACTCACTGAGGACAAAACACAGAGGCACACAATGAGACTTCATTTCTTCAAGCTTTTATTTGTTATTCCCTAGAAGGCCTGATGGAAGTCAGTCATCAGTAACAGGCAAATAACAGACCGATTGGAATTTGCCAAAACAGCACCATGAAGAGCTCTCAGACCATGGGAGATAAAATGCTCTGCTCCATTCAGCCTGCTGTCAATGCTGCCACCACCATGCTTCGTTTCATCAGATCAGAGTACAGAACGATCCTTGACGATAACTTGCTTCAGAGCACTCAGAGACCTCAGGCTGAGGTGAAGAACAATGACCTTGACAGTCAAGACACCACAGGAGGACCTTAGGGACAGGTCTGTGAACATCTTTCAGCCAGAGTTACAGCCGCCTGATGGCAACGTTGCTTTATTAAAATATCATTTGGCAACATATACTAAATGTACAGGCTATTTTCTGTTTTGAACTGAGTTAGTTGCTCACTGGATTCCAACCACTTCTTCTTTTGGTTGAGGTGTTTGGCAGTGAATAACTTTCTAGAAATTGTTTCAAAATGAATAAACAAAGGAGAAGGTCACTGGTTTGAATCCTGCTGGGGCCTCTATGTGAAGTATGTCCACTTCCTCTGAAAGCTCCGCTTTCTTACCACAATTCAAAGATACGCAGACTAGGTGAACTGCAAACTCTAAATTTTATGTATGAATGTGAGTACACGTGAGTTGGCTCGTCAACCCTGTCATAGACTGAGGGATCAGTCAGTGAAGCACATGAAAAAAATCAGCTTTTTTGCATCTCCTCCTACAATTTAGGGTCAATTCTTCATCAATATTTTACATGCAGAAATTCTGAACCAGCCTGGACCAAAGTTGTATCTCTGTCTTTTGATTTTCGTTAGCGTTTTCCTTATATTGGCCTCCATATTTCCGTGACGCAAGGCTCGTTCTTTGAAAAGTGCATGAATCAGTGAGCATCTTTAATATTCTGTTGAAACTTGGCAGATGTGCGCTCATGCAGGGGTGGGGCACGGTCTGTTAAACAGTAAGAAAAAAGTGAATATTTCCTCTATCAAATGAAACACATAAAAGCTTTGAGTGGAGCCTTCATCATTCCCCATGAAGGATCATCAACCTCGTTTTGAGGCATTACTCACAAAGCCACCATATCACGTTCATATTATAGATTCGGCGCTGCCTAATTTACCTCTGGCACCGACTGAGACATTCTGACGTCAGTGGAAAGACTGCAGAGACACTATCGCTGAGATGAGTTTTGATTTCTCCTCTCCGCCAGATGATGCTGGCTTTTAAGCCGGATGATGAGATTCTCAGACCAACCAGTTAAATGCATCCGCTCTTAACCTGAGCTGGCCTTGAGTGTTGGCCTCTGAGGACCTGCCACAAAGTCCACTGATACAGAACTGTGCATTATAGTACACTGGTTACACTTAATACAAAGTACTATACAAACCAGTACAGTGTACATCTTCATTTCAGCAGGACTTTGCCTTTTACATTAATTCCTTCCTGTTATAAATACACCAAAGACTTGTTTTGGTTGTTATACATCAAATGCAGCTCCTTCAGCTTGACTATTATTTTAACCCCCAGCGTGCACCGGACAAATGTGTGAAGGAGAAAATTACTCTCTCCTTGTCTTTTGCAGTGCAGGGAAAATTACTTCCCAATGATGAACAGTGAATTAGAGAGAACTCGGATGTCTGCGTGTGTGTCTGTGTGTGTGTGTGTGTGTGTATCTGCAATCAACCCAAAAGCTATGATTGCGTTGCTGATACCTCAGTCTCTCTGCCAGCACTTGTTTGGATGGAGCTTAAAAAGAATCTATTAAGGTAATTGATAAGAGTCTTCCAATCACCTGGCATGTGCACTTCATTACCGGTTGGTGTGTGCGCGTGTGTGTGTGCGTGTGTGTGTGTGTATCACTGTTGTCTGCATAGGGATAGGGATGCTCTAAGTCCTCTATAAAAGACAGCGGCTTTTAACAGGAATTAATCGGAGACAGGGGATCTGAACTCAATCTCCATCAAGTCAGTTAAAGTAGACATTGCAGTAGAATAAAAGATAATAAAGTAGGATGAGATAGCACATTAAATAGCCATAATCATGCACTGCATTCACTGGTGTGGCCAATCATAGTGTGAACACTGACAATTTTCCAAGGTGGATGTAAGGCAAGCAACAGAATTTTGCTATCAAAGCAGCACTCAGCATCTGCATTTAATGCAATAACTCCTATGATGCACGCCGCTAATTTAATCCCTACGGCAGAACGCAGGGCTAATGCAGACAGGAAATGATTGACTAATGATGGAAAGACCGAGATGGCAGAACGGTAAAACGGAGTGAGGGAAAGGGTGAGAGCTGGCTGGCAGAGGCAGACAAATTAATAAACAGAAAAAGCAAAGGCAGGGAGCAACGGCGGCCTGGACAAGAAATGTCAGAGGGAAAAAAATGCCCATCCAATTATTCATTGGAACAGGCCAATTATTGTTGAATCCATCACTTTGTAGCCTAGCAGGCTTGAGTCCCTGTTTTAGGTCGAATATTACAGTTATATTTTAATCATGTACAAGATTCAATTTTCAATCCACTGTGATGGCTGTTTCCTGTGTTTACATTTTGTAGTATATCATAAATGGCTTAGATGTCTCATGACATCATTGTTCACTGTTTCCATCAGTTTTACTTTGTTTCATTTTATTGAAAAAAGTATATTTCATTTTCGACCATTTCCTATTCACGTCAGAATTTCCGACTCTCTTCTTGATACAGCGGGGAAGAGTCGTGAGGGAACATTAATGTGAATGGCGATCAATTTCCTAATGCAGAAGATGCATAAATGCACCTTTTTTTCATACACACACACACACACACACAATTTACAGCATATTAGACACACATGCATTGAGTGCAATTCCTGGTAGGTCTCAGGTTCCAGGCTGTCTAGCTGGTTCCATCTGACAGGGTGTGGAAGCACCGAGGACGCCACTCAGATCTCATCTCCCAGAAAGGCAATCTTTAAGCAACTCACTAAAATCACTTCTTGGCAGTGAGTGATGAGTTTGAAGAATGACGAGACACACAGCACTGTTTAAGCCCAACGAGTCTCATTTTCATTTTTGTTTCCCTAAATTGGAATTTCAATTGCTGTTCATTGGAAGTGCAAATTTTAGGCAAGAATCCATTTGAGTATTCATTGCACTGAAACATCCAGGCGACAATTGTAGAGTCTTCCAGTAATCGGTGTCCATGTTTGTGTGTGAGTGTGTGTGCCTGATATGAGTATACGGGGAGCAGCTTAGCTCCCTCTAAACTGAGATTGAGTCCAGGATGGCTCATTAGGGATCAGGGGATCAAACTGTTTGGTCATTTTGCCAGGATTTTAATAAGCTGCCAGCTTGTCGTACATAACACTGGCGGGTAAGCACCCCCTTGTGAACAGCATAGCTTTCAGTGATAAGTTAGCAATTTTATGAAATTGTACAACTGTCAGGAAAATTATGCCCAAAATTGCTGACATTGCTCTTTTTATGTAAATTTCTTAGCATTTCTTAGCTTACTTACCAGGTCTTTGAATGGACCCCTTATTATTTCTCAAACAACACAAGAAAAGAAGTTGCATGCAACAAAAAAATCAAAACAGATCTAGTGGGTTCAGTAATAGAACTGTGTTATGCAATGATGATTGTGGCACCTTGTAAAGACTATTTTCCCTTTCATCGCCCTGCATGTACACGTCTATCTCCAACGCATTTTTTCAGCTAGTACATGTTACGGGGCAACATCGTGCAAGCTGCAAACACATATGGAAAGACACCAATGCCAAAAATACTCAGTGACCACATTTGGATGTCATTTCCCTGAAAATCATTCAATAAATTAAATTCATCACTTTAAAGTCACATTCTTGGAACCTACTCTAACTCAGGGTTAAGGAGGCAAAGAAACTCACTTTCCCATGAAGCACTTAGGCACATTGCTGAGCTTCCTGCGTCTATCCTTAATCAGGTGGCGGCTCTTGGTCATCATCATGTGGTAGAGCTTCTCCCCCTTTTCTGCAATCATCACGTAGGCGTCCCTCTCCATTCCCAGCTTCAAACCTGCAAACCACAGAGGAAACCTAGTCAGATCCAGGACGAGTTATCGCCGCATACTAAATCGCATGCAGCAACAGATGGATGCAACAAAGTCAACTCAAAACTCAAGTGAAAATTATCAGAAAAAAAAACAGTGTCGGTGAGGTGGCAGCAGAAAATGGGGAGAAAATTGAAATAACAAACAATATCTCAGCTTAAAACGGTGACTGCATCACAATGGATAGAAAAACACATTGCACAGTGTGTCACAGGATCCATATCGACAAACAATCTTCACATATCTGCACGGATCAAAGCCAAACTTTGTGTATCATGGAGCTGTTAAAAAGGACAAAGGCCTTTTCTGGCTGGTTTCTGCTCTGCACATGGAATGTAGTCAGGAACAAAGAGACCACGGTGGCTGAAATCTGCCACAACTTTCTCAAACAAGTCCAGATGTTAATCTTTTTTGTATTTTAAAACAAGCCACAAGTTGAAGGGGTCAGCCTGATATTGATGTAGTTTCAGTGTTGGTTTGTCTGTGACAGCTGTTGGCTTTTATTTCTAAACCGTAAGGCAGAACACATGAGGCCCCGTAGTTAGTCCTATTGGCCCGGTGAAACCGCTCCACCAGGGACCCTGTTTGAGCCACTTAGCTCCTCTGGAAGGTTTAAATAAACTTTTGAACTGCACCGGGAGGCTTTCTGACTCTGAAGCAACTTGACAGTCTTAAACCACAAGACTCCCTGAGCTGCTTACATCTACACACATACTAAAGTTGACATCCAAGATCAAACCTAGATTGGGATTTTTCTTAACCAGCCACCTTGTTCTCCTCAAATCCTCCCTCACTCTACGTGCAGGCCAGCATATATCATCCAGTCGAGCTCAAAATAAAAAGAGAATTTGGAGGCATCTTCAAATTTAGTATATTTCTGCAAAATAGATACCATGAAAAATGAATCTTGGTATCATTTCTGTATTTATACTTTTCAATGCTTAAATACATTGGACATCCCTAACACATGTCATTCATATACCAATATGTGATTATTATTATGCCATGTCCCACTTTTTTAAACAGTTTCATGATTACATGAATGTTCAAGAAAAGACATTTTCATGATTTTGTCTCCTCCCATACGTGTGAAACCGTGTCACTGACTCTGTAGGTACTAAAGCTGTTACGACTTTTCCTATTAACTCCTATTAAACTCTGAGGTAACCACCAATGAATCCAAGAAAGGCAAGATTCAAAAGGCTCATTAGAGAACATAATCAGCTGTGCAAAATTCCATTATAATGACAAGTGAGGTTATTTTTATTGGCTATATTTTGTCTATAATGCCAAACTAGCTTGATTTGATATCTGCAACAGTGAACAGTAGAGATTCAATTCACATTTCAACATCTTCAATAATGAGTACTGATCAACTGTAATAACAGTAAATTTACTATGTTGATATTTAGAGTTTGAGTAATTCTGATTTATTTTGTGGCAACAATGGTCAAACACCAAAAGGCACACAAAGAATGACTGACAACACCTACGTTCTTCATAATATCAGCTTTTTCAAAAGCCTAAAATATGAAAATAACAACAACTACCATGTGTTACAGCTGACCGGAATCGGATGAGTTTTCAAGTTTACGACTGAAACGTCAGGAAGAGCAGAACTTTTTTCCCAGTTTGGGACTCCAGCAATTCCGAGACCATAACGGACGGCTGCACAGGCAGTCTGTGATGAAGGTGGAGTTATATTACACTTGACAGCAGCTGGACTACACTTAAACAATGAGTGTCATTGAACAACAGACGGGGCCTGTCCAACACGGAGGCCCCTCAGCTTCTGGTCCAGCTGTCAAAGTTTGTCTTAAACTGCTCCTCATCTTCCTCCCCTCGCTGGCAGAACCTTACAGCCTTATCACATTATTTAAACTATGCTTTTCCCTTGCGAAGAAAAACACAGATGAGATAAAAACATCAGCTGGTAGTTTTTGAACAAAGGAGGTACTCGGGGATGGATGATGAGAGCCAAACATCCAGGGCCGAGGCAAAGCACAGAAAAGGTCACACTAAACAAGGTGTGTCAGGAGTACAACAGTGTGCCAGGAGGTTTATGGGAGAGGGGGTGAACTGCTGTAATGCATCAGAACACTGCAGTCTGGATGAGAGTAAAAAGGTTTGGAAGAAGGTAAGGAGTACATTGACAATAGAGTCTATTGGGTGATAGAAAAAGGAGAGTGTGGACATTGGGTACTGTGACTGATCTGGCATCTGTTAGCCCCAGGTCGATTTCCGTCAGGTCGTAACCTTAAACCACGAGCTGCAGCCTCAGACTTACTTGTGCCAGCCTCCACTTTCACAATGGGATCTACAGTAACGTTCGAGCTTTGACTGCTGTTCAGTGTTACAAATACTTATCAAAACATATATGCTGACAGATACAGATCTGATTGTTTCTATGGTGACAGCAGAGATGAGATGAAAACACAGACAGTGATGCAAAGATCCAAACACTGATGTCTCTTTTTGCAAAACATATTACATTTTGGGGCAACTGACCATCATTAGCCCCGCAGCCAGTTGCAGTATTCACAGAATTATCCTAGTACACCACAGCCACGCTAACGCTACCATATATGGTATTCATATATTCATATAAATCGCAAATTCCAGTCGTAATTTAAATTGTGGATTAAAACATGACCTTTGTCCAGATTAGCCAGATATGGAACACGCAGAAATGCGTAGGAGTGTAAATGCATGCAGGAGGCACTGTGATTGGAATGCAATTGAACTCATATTGAGATGGGATCTCAATCGCAACTAGTCTCGCATAAATCCAAACGATACAGCTGTGACACATTTGTGAGATTAAATCCAGCCAAACTCGGTCTCGTCAATAAAGTTATTTCCAATGGGAATTGTCGGTGATTATGTGCACCTGCGTGTGAACTGTGATATCTATGTGTTATTTAAAAATAGATGGAACAAGGAGGAGACGTGTAGACACGAATCCCAACACTGGATGTCATAATGTTGTGAACACATCAGTCTTTCTTTCTTTCATTAGCAAGCAAAGGCTGTTTTATTTGAAAATCTGACCAGGATCAAAGATGCCGTTATCAGCTTTTCTCATGTTTTTTTAATTCACCACCCAACAAAGCTTTGATCTAACAAATACTTCTGCTGCACTGCAAGCAGGAATTGATTTTTTGCACCAGCCTCTGCTTAGTACACAGGTCATCAGGCCGACTGTAAACGTTGCATCACTTAAGCCTCTATTTATGAAACAAAAGCAGACAGTGTGACCGAGGAAAGACACGTTATAGGCAGGACATTCAGATCCAGTCATGTGACAAATAAACACACATCATGTTTTATACATTGGAACTGACCCCACTGTCTAGGTCATAGTGCATAAGTGCACAAAACTGGACCACTGACAACCACAAACACAGATTATTATTATTTAATTTAAGATAAGTGACATAGCTCTTGTGTTGTTGTGTGTTTGGGTTAATGCGTTTTGTATTCTGGCCGTTCCTTATATGCAACCAAAAAAATATAGGAGGGAATGGAGTTGCAGCCACATGCACAGTAGAACTGATTTATCACTGCGGCAGGAGAGGAAACGGTGCCTGTTTTTTTAATAGCAGAGAGAAGCAGGTGTACACTTCATAGTGCTCATTGAAAACAATTTGATAAGAGAGAGAAAATCAGATCAGACAACCTAGGCTTTTACGATGACAGATCACAGTGCAGACATGACAGCAGTGATATTGAATAAAATAAAATAATATTCCTTTCAAGTCTTCCCTCCCTCCTGCTCCCCCAGCTTGGAGATATTTCACAGTTCAACGTGAGGCTCCGTTACAGAAACTTTGTTTATCACAGATTCAGCAGCCATCGTGTCTGAGTTCGAGTTTCAATGTGTTCAAGACCTAAAAACTCCCAGATTTATCATAATCCCACGAAGTCCAAAATCATTGACTTTTTAGTTGATTGCTCCTGATTGAAGCATTATTGAACTCATATTTTCTCAGTCAAACGAGAGGTCCTCCTTGCCTCTGTGC
The DNA here is from genome assembly GCA_900303265.1 of Brotula barbata. Lineage (NCBI taxonomy): Eukaryota > Metazoa > Chordata > Actinopteri > Ophidiiformes > Ophidiidae > Brotula > Brotula barbata. The sequence continues at coordinate 34,013 of OMNV01009326.1, read as the reverse complement.
AGCAAGGTCTTATCATTATTAGCAGCACTTCATTCAAATTAACTTCACATCATCAGTGCTACAAAAACTGAAGTATTGCCGTGACGTCAAATTGAGCGTATCTGATGATAATTAGTGATGGGTTTAAAGAAAACACCATCACCTGTTTTTGTTCGGCCAGTTCTGAACATGACAGTTCATCTTCTCAACCTGAGTTCTCTGTGCAACCAAGAAATATACTGCAGCTGGTAATCATTGGAGGGTGACAGGGAGACCCGATCTGAGCATGGATGGTGAAATGCTTACTCCTGGTGCAGATGAAATTGTACTTCAAACTGTTGCGGTCAGAGTGACTATGCAAATGTGCGCTGCTAGGAAAGAAAATTGGTTCTGTTGTGAAATTTTATGATGATTTTGTGATATCTTTGACAAACATCTGGCCTGTTTTTTCATGTCTGTCACCCGGACAACAATGGCTCAATTACTGACTAAGCTATTTCTCAAAGTGACTTTTGGGAAATGCTTTTCTTTTAGAGCAGTGTGAATAAATGTGTAGCACAGAACGTCCTGCAGACTGTACTCAGGCACAAGTAGAGAGAAAATGATTATTTTCTTCAGCCAGAGAAATAAAAATAAAAATGATGGTGAACACGACTGTTAATGGGGGTGTCTCTGATTACAACACCATAAGCAAATATATCATGTGAAATTCCCACTGGATAAATCAGTAATAAAAAGGACTGTTTCTAGCTTTTTAATGTTTCACTCGACTGGGACGTGAGTTGAAATTCAACTCGAGAACGTTTCTGGGTCCTTTCTCTCCTCTGTGTTTCACTTTATGTGGCTCCAAAAGGCAGAAACATAATAAAAGTAGCCTTTAAAACATAACTCACTCTCCCTCTGCTCTCGCTCCCTCAAGATGGCATCCAGCCACTTCTGCTTGTCTTCTGCATTTTTGGCCATGCAGACGAACCACTTGTTTTTCGCTGTGTTGTGGATCTTCCAGCCATTTGTCACGGTGTAGTTGTTGCTGTGATAATCCGCTGCAAGGTAAAGAAATGGACATATTGTGAGATGAAGGGAGGTCAATGTATCAGTTATAGGTAGCATCAGGACCACGTCACCTTTATTTCAACCTAGATGGGAGCCATGTGAGACTTGCACGTGCTGCTGACACGTTTATTCTCTTCATTCATCATCGGATTCATCTCACTCTTGTAAGGACCCAAGTGTGTCAAAAGACACTGTGCCAAAATGCCCAACATGTTAATTAAAGGAGCATTTTGTTGAACTTTTCTTGCCGTGCAAAAAGGTTAATATAAAACTATGGCATTTTAGCTACCAAGCCTGTTCTTGCACTAGGTGAAAAAAATTGAATATTAGTCACACTGATATCTTTGCAAAGGATAAATTGGCCCCAACATTAAAGCTATTATTTGACAAGCCTTGAAATGAACCATAGGCTGATTACATTATGGATACTTTTGGTTTCCTCTCTGTCAAAATGAAAATAATGAGGCTTCGCTTACTCTTATTCCTCCTTAGGCCATCGAATCCTCTGTATGATGACCTAATAACTTTATTCTCGGGATTTCTTTTTCTTTTACTCTACAAAAATTCATCATGCCTCTCACCCCTATTCTAATTTTATCACCCATTAAGCTGCAGGTGAACGTCTGCTGAATAATGAATGCCCCCTGGTAATAAGGTGCATTAGTCTTACACTCAAAGGTCATATAAATAGATCGGATAGTGCAGGCCCCGCAGAGAGCTACTGATGTTGCTCAGGGAGAACTGCGAGCAGAGGCTGGGGGGTTGGGACAGACATAAATATTGGCCCGATGGAAAAAGAAGAACTCTCATGAAATCATACGCACAATATTTCACTTTTTATTTGTCTGTGCTGTGTTTCAGGCATAAAATGTAGAATCAGACATGTATGACATCACCTCACTGTGGCAGTTGCACATTGCTGTTATTAAGCCCTACCACCCTTAGATGCCACTCACATGATTAAAAAAATGTCTTGAATCCATAAACTATCACTTTAATCCAACTGAATTTGGCACACCTCAAAGTGCACACGTTTCAAGAAACACACCTGGATTACGCAATTGCACACGGATTCCTATGACTTACGTAAGTCAAGTATTTGTCTTAATCAGAGTTCGCCGCCTCCACATCCATGTCCTCAGACATGCCTCATACTGTCATGACGCAACACCTCACATAAACCCCGAGAACGGAATCCTATCGATTCCACGCATGTTCACGGTTTAATCAAATCACGCCTTTAAATCGCAGTCTGGACAAATATTCACTGTGCTTTCAGGACAGTCAAACTGGGACATATTTCACAATCAATAAACAGTTGCAATATTTGAAATAGCAAGAGGATGATGAGCCTCTGTGACTCTCTCACCTAAGTCAGTAGTGCGTACATTACAAACCCTGTTGCTTTTACCTTTTCGTCAAAGTCTTAAAAAGATAACCCAAACCGCTGACACCTCTACTATGTTTAACAAGGAAATCAGTTAATCTGTCGTGTGGGCGCCGACACCTGACCGTGTGTTAAATATACGGCCATTTATTTCTGCGAATAAGCATGTTTTTCTTTGTGGTTTCCCCACTAAGCAGCCTGTAGTTGACTACCATCATGCAGAAGAGCTCATTTGAGTTTGCAAAATAATATAATACCACAGAACGAAAAAGAGGAATCAAGAAGGAAACGAGAGCAAGACCAAGAGAGAGAGAGAGAGAGAGAGAGAGCAAGACTGAGAGAGATTTCTACAGTGGTGCGCTGCAGCAAACCGCAGTAGCACCACGAGCCCAGCAACAGCTGCATCATAACTTGCTCACATGTGAGATGTTGTACACATCTTCAAGTTTGTTTCCTCACTTGGGCTTCAAACACACACCGGAGCTGTATCTTTATCAACACCTTAAGACAGCGCTGAATAGCTGACATCTAAGTGTGGTACGTGAGGTTAGAAGCTACATCCCGTGTGAAACTAGGTGCGAGTTGATACTCCACCCAAACTGTCAACAACTCTCTGACTGATATCCATCCGCTGCACTCTTAAGATGGCAAAATACTATGTAGAAATGTAATAATCAAAAGGCGAAACCTGAAGTTGCGGGGCCTTTTGGAATCAGTACTGATTCTCTGTTTTGGCGCACCCTCAAACTGAATGAACCGCACGCTGGGTTCATATAGCAGCTGGGTTGTGGATAACAAGGGACTTATGAGAAACGCCAACACTAATACCCAAAAAAGTCTGGATGAAAGCACAGTCTCCAAAGGTAACACTGCTATGCTTGGCAAACACAAACCTGTTCCATCTTCCACATTTTCCACCTCCATCACCTCAGTGTTGATTCGGCCTCTAAACACATAGAGGGGCCCGTTGATGGACTTAGTCCTCTTAGTGGACTTCTTTCCAGAGACCCTATGGATGAGAAACAACACCGTGGTTTCACTGGGCAGAGAAAACATCTGTTGTTATTGTTTTGCCTGCACACGAACAGCCTACCAACACAAACAGGAAATAGGACAGGAGGTAAACATTTCTAGCGCTGCCTTCTTTATAGCTGTGAATTATTGCATCATGTCTATAAAAAAGATTCTGCAAACTTTATTTCTTGAGCCGTAGCATGATGTGTCAGCTACTGTGCAGGCTTCCTGGTAACCGTCGCTCACCTGGATTTCCTCTTACAATAGACCATAAGGTTGTCGAATAGGAAGAAGACCCGTTCCTGGATGTTGCCTGCTGAGATTTTAAGGAGGTTTCCGTGGAGGAGCAGCTCTGTGCAGATATCTGTCAGGTTGGTTCCCTGAAGGCAAGAAAATGACATCATGACTGAAGATGTTCCATCTATTCTTTGTATAATTTGTCAGTTATTCAACAGGCTTCATGGCCACGTACTGTAACCACTGTTCATTGTAATTCAACGGAGCAGGGAACCAATTAAATTCTAATTTGAAGACTTGTCTGTGGCACAAATGGAAAACAGATCACCACCTCTGCGAAACAATACGAAACACAGCCACGACATTATGAATGACTTGTTTTCATTTCATTGTCAACAGTGGGAAAGAATAAACACATCTGTCCCCTACCCTGCTTAACTTCCGCCCATGACAAAAGTGTAAAAATAGTCAATGCGGTCTTCAACCAAAACAGCTAGATGCTCACTAGCCAGTTCCTCAACACGAGACAAACAACAGCTCAGACCAGCTGTTTGCTCAATACAGAATTTTTTTTTAATGCAAATATGACAAAAGTGTATAAAATTACTGTAAAAAAAAAACAAAAACAAAAACACACAGGCAACAACATAGAGGTGACGTTGTTTGAATTTGGCCCGGCTGCGGCAGAGTATGGGTGGGCGTACACTGTGCGGTTTTGGCCCGCTGTCTGGATGTCTGGATATACTCTGGAAAAATGTGTAGCTGCTTGTAATATCTTGGCTTGTACTGTGTGTGATGTATTACGAGCGGCCTCCGATAATTTCTTAGCATGTCGAAAAAATGTGTGCATTGTTGGCTTGAGCTTGTGTGTGTGTGTGTCTGAGCCAATCATTTCAGTTTAAGTTGATCTGGACGTGCCAAAAAAAATACCCTTTTTACAAATACGGCAGCACCCAAACATTTTTCGTGGATGAACTTTTTGAACTGTGACAGGTGCACGGAGCGGTGTGCAATATGTCCTCCACCAACTATCACGACTTATTTCAAATGATAAATGGATTGCGTTTCTACAGCGCTTCAATAACTTTTTATTTCCCACCCCCCATAACGCTTGTGCGTGTGCGTCAGCAGTGTATCTGAAAAGTGGTAATGCATCTGGGCATGATTCGACACCGCTGTGTGCCTCCTCCATTAAAGCTGCTGGTGATTAGTCTGGAGAGTGGCTGGAGAGAGGAGAGAAGAGCGAAACTAATGTTGTTAGGATGAGCAGGAGAGGGGAGGGGGTTGGGCTAAAGTGCCTTTCCACGCCATCAACTGAGCTGTTTAGGGGAGAGAGCAGAAAATAATGGGTGGTTGTTTGAGGTTTTCACTCAAAGAAAGATACGTCTCCATAGCCCATCATGACCAATGGAGTGACCAATGGACATTATTGGACATGATCTATCTATGGACTAAAATAATAATTGAAGCATAGAAGTAATGGGGTGTCAAAGTGACACTCCAAAAGCCCAGACTGTGGGATAATGTACCATGTAACATCAATTATAAATCCAAAGAGGGACCGGAAAATATTCACTGTGATCATTTACTGTCTGTGCACCACAGCTGAATATGTGTGTGTTTTTTGTGTTATGGTGTACAATAGTTCAGGTCAAATGGTCATATCTTTCAAAGAGGAAAATAGAAAACAGCTCTGTCTTGGCAAGCAGATAGTGGGATGCACCAGTGGGGCCCACACTCTGGTTCCATCCTCCAGTCCTTTCCTGCCCCCCACTCTAAACGTCCCCTCATATAACCCTCCAATGTGAGATGAGCTATCTGCCTCCCAGGTCTCTTCTCATTGGGCAGTGGGCCCATTGGCATCCCCCTGGCACCCTGTGTGGGCAGATTGTCCCACTGGTGCCCCCAAAGACAAAACCTCTGTTGTGGTGAATGAGAGAGGCATGAAAAATGCACTGGACCCTTCCCTTGGCTCCCAAGACCTGTCTATGGCCCCCGTGGTCTGAATGGTGATTTGGCCACAGTGGTGTTTAACTCTTAAGATGGATGGAGGGGGAGGCAGCTGAGGTCTTGCAAAAGACGCTTGGTAGTTATGTGTGTCTTTTTCTTTCTTTTTCAGAACCCTTGACAAAATCCAGCATGTGTTGCATTAGAGGATGCTCTATTAAAAGTCCTTTTAGCAGGTCTTTTCCCTGCATCCTCTACTTTCCCCCCTGTTTGTCTTCAAATTTTACCTTCCCAGGACTCCCCAAACATTGCCCTAACACGCTTCATGACCTCTTTTCACTCAGGGATCCAGCACTCATGCAGTTGCTCTCCTATATCCCTCCTCGATCCACCTCTATATCACCTCTTAATGACATACAAATCTTCTTATGACTACCGCTTCCTCTCTTCTTCCCCCGCTCACTCTCACCTCCCAACCCTCAATATGGGACTGCAGCTGTTCCAGGGCTTCCAGTTTCTCCATCTGTCTCTTGGTCTCATTGATGTTGGAGCAGACGGCTTTCATGACCTGCAGAGCCTCCTCCACCGCTGGGTAGTCAACATGCTTTTTAGGGGTCCGCTTCAACAGTTCCTGTCGTTACAGGTGGGAAAGAGGAGACACGTGACCAAATTGTAATCGGTGAAATTTCCGTTAGCTCAAACTCCATTTTTCTAGCACATGAAGTAATCTTTGACTTTCAAGCTCAGCATCGGCACAAACAGGAAACTGCTGCCTCCCACAGTTGAAAACACCAGTAGATGAAGGAGAATGACTTGAGATACAATATCTGAATTACTGGTTCACTGTGGCAACATTTATACTATTGCTGCCTTTATGTAACGTGCATTTTATTCATTTGATGGCTGTGATCTGTCAGTTCAGCCCAAATGGAGCATCTTCATTGTGAGTTTGTCTAAGCAGGTTGTGGCCTGCCAAAAACGGTTGCATGTTATTATTTCATTACACCACAGCCTTAGTGCGGCAGCGGTACCGTACCTTCAGTAGTAGAGGGTATTTGCAGATCCTTTGAATGGGAGTCAAAAGGTAGCCCTCCAGGGGAATATCTGTGCTCTTCTTCCCTCCCAGTAGCATACAGTGCTGAGGAGATGCAAGACAGAGAGACAGCTAGAAGCACTGCACATTAAAATTAGTTTATAAAAAAACAAAAAAAAGGTGGACTTAATTAAAACCAGACTGAGATTTAAAGAAAAGGGTAAAAGAGGTAGCAGAATAGAGATGACCTATGGTTCAAACTTCACACCTCCTACTTGTCAAGTTCTTAACTTCAAGATTGATGTCAAGTATGTACGCAAGTATGTGACTAATGTCAAGTGTTGAGTCACGGTTTGATTCAATGTTCTTACAAAAACGACAAAAACGTCATTTCGGCATCATGTGACACCAACTAACCAATCACATCCTTGCGAGAATATGGGTGAGGGAAACACTGTTGTCACTCAGTGTACACTGTGGTGCTGCAGCAAGGAAGAGCAAAAACGGAACAGTGTGGTTTTCGCACACAAATATCAAAAACATTTCTATATAGACCACGATATGAAAACAACAACATGGAAATCTGTTATCCCCCATAACTAAATATTTAATGGGACTTGTTTTTCTCAGAACTGGGGTTTACAGTTACGGTCTTGGTTTCTCTTTGCCTCGTATTCCATAGGAATGCAGTCTGTAGAATGAGCTCATGGTACGAGATGAAAGATCAAAAGCAATCATGCGAGATAAACCACTCCAGCATTCTCCAGTGGGAAAGAAGGCATCCCAGATTAGTCTGGGGGAGAGCAAAATCATATGGCAATTCCATTTGGCACCACTTAGACAAGTATAGTACAGAGGGGTTGTTGTTTGAGGGAATGTAGAGAAGTTGGTGGAGGTTGGAAGGGAGGAATCCAGCTGATCATGGCTGGAGATTCTGCAAATTCCCAACAACTTGGCAATACATGTATAAGAACTTTCTTTTTCATTATTTCTATCCAAATCTTCCTAACTTCCTTCCTTATCCTTATCCATCTCATCTCCATCTCATTCTGACCTCCCTTTACTTTCACTTCACTTCTCTTCCAGCACGAATAACCCTTAAATCTACAAGCTGATTCAGGTTGTCCTTTCATTTTGTGATTCAATTAGCATGAGAGCAGTTTGAGCCATGGAAGAACGCCACTAGAAGTGAACAACACTGACAAGGAACCAGTAGCAAAGCATATCACACTGTTAACAATGCTCGTCATTTCAAGAGATTAAAGTATGTAATATTTCTCAAACTCACAGGATGTGCCATGTTTAACAGCAAAACAAGTTACTTCACTGAAAAACATCTTTATTTTGTCTTTGTCCATTGTGTGTTTAAGATCTCGGTTACATTACGAGGCAAGAAAAACTGTTGAAATTATACCAAGCACGTCTGATCATTGCTGTAATATACTTCATAACCAGATGCTGCAGATACAGAACATTTATTTTGGATCGGTGTTGCATTAAAAGCTAATGGATTTACCGCTCTGTGACAGGGTCAGAAAACACAAAAACACAGCAACTCTGCATTCCAACTGCTCCACTCCTTTGGGTCAGAATAATGCCATGGAAGAAAACCATCAGGCCCAGCACCTCAGATCCCTCAGCCAATCCCAAAAAGGCAGCCAATACTCCACAGCTGGTTGGCCCCAGAACTGCTGATGACTTTGTTGGTTGGGCCCCACGCTCAAAAGCCCCAGATAACATTCTAAAGTTCATTGTCCAGGGTCTATAGGTTTCGCTGTCAAAACATGGAAACAGCTGCCTGCAGAAACACTACAACAACAGAGGAAGGTGACCTTGTTGGTGGCTGTATCCTGTCCGAGCAGGAAGGACCCTTTGACTCTGTTTTGGTGTTTGCCCTTTATTCAATTGTTAACATGGAAACAGAGGTGATAGGAGGTGAGGAGGAGGAATAGGCTGGACGGATGACAGAAGAAGAAATTAGGGAAAGGAGGAAAGGAATCTGGGGCAAAGGAAAAAGGCAATAAAGATTTAGAAAAGAAAATAACGCAAAGGGTATGGGATGCATGTGGCTAATGCTCAAGGACTACAACTGGATCCAACTAAAACAAGAAGAAGGGGCAGATAAGACTCACGTGAAATGAAATGAAAACAGAGGAAAAATACTGACTCGTAACTTGGAGACTGACGCAAAAAGGGAAAAGAGAAGCTGCATAAAAAAGAAGAAGTGTCTCACCAGCAGGAAGGTCCTGATGTTGGGGATCTTGTTTAACTCCATCAGAAGTCGCAAGGCCTTCTCGTGATTACTGCAGTACTCCCCATACACAGCGAAGCTCTCCTTCTGGAAAAGAATAAGAAAAACACATCATAAAAGTTACAGACCATCACTTAACACCATAGTTTATTGGCTCATAGAGAATCTGAGGGGATGGTGTCTATAAAAGCATACAAAGCGGGAAAAACTAAATGTAAGCGGAGTGGATTAAGTGTAATTCCACTGCTGTTGTTGCTATTACTATTCGCAGGGGTAGTAACAAGGCCAGCACGGTTTAAGTGCAACTGAAAAGTCATTATTAGATAGTCAGGCTTCAAAACGACCTTTGCTAAGTGTGGCATTCATAGAAATGATATGTCATACTTCTGTTTCTCCATTTAGTATTTTACAGCGTACAGTACATAGGCTGTGCTTCCGCTCACAGAAACGCAGAAAACTTCCTCTTCGAAGTGAGAGCAAGCCGGATTCTTTGTAATACCATTTGTCCCTTGTGTACGTAAATAAAACTGAACTGATACCTCGATATAGTTTTGATATTCACGAAATATTGTAAGTTTTATTATGCGTTTTTGAAGTTATAAGTGATAAGATTCACAAACAAATAAAAAGACAAGATAATACTGCTGGTACAGTTTCTTTTTTGGAGTAGCGAGTTAACTTTCATTACCATTCGTCATACGACACCTTGGGGCAATGAATATAGTTTCAAATGTATTATTCATATACTATCCTGTAAACAACAATACGCACATAGTATCAGAGCTGCAATTGAATTTACACCCTGAAGCATATTTTGCCCTTATATGTGTTCTTAACTGTGCAGTAACTAGGATGTGAAACCACGTACACGGTGAACCTGTGGCCTGAGCTCCAGGTCTAGAAACTGAAACTGTCATTTGAAAGAGCTAAGCAAGTGAAATCCAAAACTGGAGCTGTTTCAAGAGCTCTTTCAACTTTAACCGAATGCTAATGCCTGTGGGCTTTGCATTTCAACTTGGCCGCGCTGCTACAAAGGGGTGATGAATGTTCAGCTACACTCCAAAGAGGCAGGGGTGATTGTTGTTGGGGCGATTGGTGGCATATTGGCAGTCTTTTTTTGGCTTGTAAAAATGATTATCTATGAAAACAATAAACAACTGGGAACCCTATGACCCTATGTTGTGGTTTTGCTCCCTCACACACACGAGCCTCTACAACTTGCTTGCATGAATGCAAGAAAGTGGGAAAGGGTAAAGCTCCATATGTCACAGCTGAATGTGTGCATGTGACTGTTTCACATGGCAACAGAAGCGGCCAAACACTAACAGGTCTTTATATAACTCAGCTCCTTCTGGGCCTTCCCATGACCAGAAGGAGCTGAAAGGATTTTATGATTGTATGGTGTAATACAAGTGTGCGACACAATGTAAATGGTGGGCAGCTTATACCACACAGGCAAGCAGACACACACCCAAAGACATGCTTGGCAAGGGATCCCTGTGCAAAGCACCACTGGGAGCAACAGCTGGAGAACCATATGCTGACCTGAAATTATGTCAACTTTACGCACTGCACACACTAAGCTACACAGCTAGAGAGGGAATGGGGTGGTCCGAACGACCGAAAGTTGGCGTTACTGACATCTTGTTCCTGGAATTAACGCTGTAACCTGTTAACATGAGTGCCGATCAGAAAAGCAAGCCATTTTGCGGCGCCCCGCCGTGAAACAGACATGGCCGTTCCACTTCTCTAGATGTTTTTGGGACACCTGCGGAAGATTCTCATCTTTGACGTACAGACTGCAAGGATCATGCGAGGTCTTAGATGATGACTTATTTGTTCCTTGATATTTTGGCACTTGAGTTCCTCAGATCTGCTACAGCCACCATCTGCAGTCCAACTTTGCCACTTTGAAAACAAAGACGAGACTGAACATCTGTTTGCAGGTATCACTAACCAAAAGTGCACCCCGCAGCTCTGGCGTTCCTCAGGTAACCACAACTAAATCACGTAATTCTAATGCAGTTCATATGTTTTACCAGCAGCAAAACATGACCCCTTAACATGACCCCACAGAGTCAATTTTAAAAGTCAAGACTGCCGTGAAAGACACCACTTGTGCACAAAATAGCTGAAAGATTTGGTTTGACCCATTGATAAACATAAGTCTCCACGTGAATTCTCCTTCATTGGAGGGTAATTTTGGAGATTAGATGACAGTAGTATCACAGACTACTAGTCAAAGCAAAACGGGTGTAGTTCAGAAGGCGTAGAATGAGATGACTGTTGCCTCTTGTTCTTACATGCACACACCCAACCCAAACATACTCACCTTTAGCGTGAGATTTATAGAGTTTGAATAATCATTAGTAAGTTGTGGGATTTAAAGGAGAAGTAGTGAATTCAAAGGACACACAATGTTCTAAGGGCATAAAGATTGCATATGTTTAACTATGTTCAGTGAATTTTTGTTCAATTTACTAAATAATAAAAAAAAAGAATGGTGCACTTTTTACAACTACATTCAATTTAATTAATAATAAAAAAAGAATGGTGCACTTTTTACAACTACAGCCACCCCGTCCAATTCAGCAACATCTGATTCTGGATTAAAATGAATCAATCAATTTTTCTTCTCTAAGTCCAAGTGGCAGGGTGTCTGCACGAACAATGCAGGAGGTTAATCAAAACTCAGTCACGGTGTTGACCTCTGGTGGAGGTCAAGGCAGAGCTGGAAGCTGGAGGGCACCAGATGGGGCCGACCGATTGGCTGAGAGGCGTCTGTGTTGAAGGAGACAATGGTCATGGCAGGGAGATGGGAGTGTAATGGATATGTAGCAACAAAGGTGTTAACGATGGGAAGCGCAATATCTCGACAAAGTGGCAAACGTGGAATGTTACATCGAAGATACGGACATAAACAAACAATAAACTGCAGGATCTGTTTCTCAGTGACAAAAAGTATCAAGCTGCTGCCTCGACTATCAGCCAAACCAACAAACTTCGGTCTGTACCATGTCTGGATGTACAATCATTCACAAAATTTAAGCATTGTTGTTATAGCGCCACTATCAGGTCATTCATTTTTTGTTCAAGTAGTAAATGCACATGTGATAGACAAACATTCATTCATAAGATTGAGCATTTCTGATGAAACAAATCAAGCCCACTCAACGTTGACGTTATTAAAATAGGCAGCTCCTTTTTTTTCCATTAAATTTTAACACAGCAAAATTTGCTTTCTAATTTTAACCCATCTTAGCTACGAGGAGCAGTGGGCAGCCATAGTCCAGCGCTTGGGGACAAACAACAGATCTACAGCCAACAACGCAAACGTTTTTGTGCATGGAGGAAACCGGAGCATTCAAAGGAAGGACACACAGACACGGGGAGGCAAAGGATTCAAAGCCAGGACCTTCTTAGTGTGAGGAAACAGTTAACACACAGGCTTACGAGCTCTCTGTGGGGACACCATGATGCCTCTCACATGTGTGAGGATGGATTTCTTATCATAAATATGATAGGTACAGTAGAGAGATCAACAGGAAGGATAGGGCAGAGACAGAATGAGATGCAGCAAAGCATACAGACGGGACTCTAATGCACTCTACCAGGTGAGCCATGGACGGCCTTTGATGCCATTCATACATCAAGCAGGCAGCTGATATTTTACTTTTATTGATTTGACAATTCAACATGGAGGCGTCAAGTAGTTCAGAAAATGATAAGCATGTTGGGTTTTCGTTCTTGTACAAACATTCTTTAGAAGCAAAGATGAAATGATCACATCGTTTGTTATATCACAGAGGTCAGGGCAAAAGACCGCAGTTTTCTGGCTCGAATGTTAGACTGAAGCCCGGAGACAAAGGGCAAAGGGCCAGAGAGTTGGCTCTCCATCAAAGAGTTTCATACTCCACAAGAAACCAAAACTCAAAATGTCAACTCATGTCAGACACTGCAAAATGTTGTTGTGGGTTGATAAAGCCAAGCGGCAGCAAAACACCTTTCAGCTCTGTGCCTTGATGAAAGTGATGACGGAAAGAAAGCTTGTTTGTGTGTTGGTGTGTTGGTGTGTGAGTGTGTAGGGGGGAAGGGGGTGGTTAGATTGAGTGCTACCAGCAAAAGAATTGTCCCTTCACTGAGTGACACAACATCTCTTCCTCCCCAGGCACAGGCCCTTCTTTGTTTGTTCCCTGGGGCCAAATGAGTTCAAACTGAGGGGAATGAGGGAGGCTGGGGTGTCACAGAGCCGCTAGGAATCCGTGGAGGGATGGAAGGATGGATGAAAGGATGAAGGAGCGAGAGAAGGGGATGCCAGAGACAGCGGGCTTGTGCAGACTGATGAAGAGAGGGAGGAAAGAGAGGCACTCTTATGCCTGACAGGATGCAGGCCTGTTTGGAAAAGGAGGAAAAGCAAAGGGGTGGAGGTAGTCTATGGGTACGTGTGTGTGTGTATGTGTGTGCATGTGTGTGTGAGCTCTGGGATATGGGAGGGGTGTTCGTGTGATAAAGCAAGAATTAAGAGCTATTTTCACAGCGGGCTTTGCGCTCGTTCCCTGGATCTGTGGTTACGGGTAGCCCTCGAAAATAGTTTGCAAGGAAGAGGAATGTATGCATGCATGCATTCCCACATGGGTGCGTTTCCATGTGCTTGTGTGTGCATGCAAGTGCCTGTGTACTGCTCCACGTGTGTGTGTGTGTGTGTGTGTGTGTGTCACTTACAAACTTGAGGAACACGTGTCCCAGTGCATGATGAGGCATGGGTTCAGGCTGCAGACTGGCCTCCACGGCGGACAACACCTCTTTGTGCAACTCCAGGATGTCCTCAATATTTGAAAACA
>OMNV01009326.1:0-12495 GCA_900303265.1 Brotula barbata | reverse complement strand
TTCTGGCAGAGAAAATCGCCAAAACACAAAGTCTTCTTTGAGTCTAGCCCTGTTTTTTCCCCTTCTCGCTCACTTCCGCTTTAAAGAAGTAACCGCCAGGGCTCTTTCAGTGGCTCACATGGGTAGAGGCTAAACACTACAGGGGGATGAGGCAGTGTCTCCACCATGAGCAGACAGGACCAGACTGAGGACTTCCTGTGCCAGACTGCCTGCTCATCAAGCCCACTCTAATTGTGTTTCAATCACCGATGATGTGGTTGAAAATATGAAATGCAAATGTAAATCAGTGAAACTTGCAGAGGAGGGGAATCTCTCAGTCTGGACTTTTGATCTTGGCTGAGCCAAACGGCTGCTTTGGAAAGGTTAGGCTGCTGTACCTTCAAAGAAGTGTGATGTTCATACCTCAGTCATCAGTGCAGCCATCCTGACCTCAACAATTATGACTGTGTTTTTCTGTGCTAGGTCTTAGGGCTTAATGATATCTTGAATGCCAAAATACCCTGAGAGCTTTAAACCAAAAATAAGTGCATTTTTCAGTGTTGCTCTTCACTGAACTCCAGTTGACGATTTAAATGAATCGTTCATCGCTTCAACCACAGCAAACCCTTTGTTGTTGTTTGTTTGTTTTCTTTCTTTTTTTGTGGGGAGTGATGTTGATGGATTTAACTTCATAATGATAAAAAATAAACAGATGATTAAAGGGACTTTCAGGTTCCCTGACATAACAGGAATCATGGCAATGGCTATGACATCATACAAAAAGTTGAGATGTCATGTTTATGATGAAATTTGTCTCATATGTATCAAAAGAAAATTTCAGTTCTGATTTTTGATTTCAGCCTCTCTTTTTGCCTGCTCAATCAAGATGTACTAACAATCAGTACTGTCAATGTTGTCACACCCAGAATCAAAACCACAATATTTCCCTTCGGGCTGAGAGCTGAATTTGTGAAATGACAGATATTGACTCCTAGTTAGAATGAATGCTGGGGCATCTTACTACACCTCACCAAATATGAACTGAAACACAGCTATAAGATATTATTGGCTTCAAACACAACTGATTGTAATGAATTGTGTTGTGTCTCAATCAAGATGACAAAAATAAAATGCCACACATATTCAGACAACAGGAGATATTTTGTCAACCGATCCACTGACAATGTGACTTTTGTGATGATTATATTCTTCACTACACATTTTTTTGCATTATTTGTATCCAATTTTATGCTGCCACAGTGGGATATTTTCTTCACAGTGAAGTACCATCGGATTCAAACAATTATAATAATTCATATCTCCTGGTGCTGACAGAAGACTTGTCTGCTGTTCTAAGCGGCTGTCCTGTTGAGGGCTGACATGTGCTGCAGTGAAGATAACATCTTGGGCCAGATTGCAGAGGCCATCTGGACGCTTGGACGTGTTTTTTGGTTGATGACAGATGTAGGGATCAGAGACTGGATCAGAGTGCCGTGTTGATTGAGCCATTAGAGAGCCGTGAATCTTCCTGCAGAACCAAAGGGCAGCTATAGAAATGGATGTTTTAGAGCTGAGTCACACATCGAGTTTCTGAATATGAGAAGGTCACTTAAAAATGTGAATATTTGGAGGAGGGAATATCATAAAGAATCACCAGAATTTAAGAGGGGAAAGAGAAATCCAAGCAGTATTGTAGTTTCCCTCCCTCCCCTCGGTTGATATCCTGACCAACCAGCACCACCTCAGATACCCCTTGCTTGCATCTACTGCATAGGTACCAGGATTTCATCCTACCACACCCTTCTAGATCAGGTCACGTCCTGTGTCACGTCAGGACCTTGGCATCAATGTGGCCTTTATATTCTTTAATAAACCAGGTCCATCAGGATTAATAAAGTATCTATCTATCTATCTATCTATCTATCCTGTTGTTCTATTAATGAATAAATTTGACTTAATAAAGAATAAAAATAAAAAATAATATACAAAATAAATAACAGAGGAGAAATATGCTATCAAACAGAATAAAAATCTTTGTCTTTAAGTGCTTCAAGTGTGCATTACAATGTGGGAGTTTCTGCCTGGTTGTCTTCTGTTGCTGTGAAGAGGACTGCATAAATTAATTAGCTAAATGCGGTCAGGTCCCATCTAAATGTTTGCCACTTTAATAAGAATAATAATATGAAGAAGAATTATTATCATTAAAATGTAAATGTACACACCTTATTATGCAACATCTGGCATTCAATTAGGTGTGAGTGTGACAGACGCACACAAGCAGCAACGCAGCAAGATGGTGATAAAAGAACAAAGCGCTAATTTGCTAGTTGGCAAAATATCATCATATTGAATAGATGAATAATCTCTTCAGACAGAAATCTGGCAACAGCAGTAGGGGGATGTTACAGCCATACAGTCAGTCAATTTCACTTATGGGGTTAAATAACGTATGAAAAATGGGCAAAGTCAGTAAAGAAATTAAGAGAAATCTTTTCCCTCAGACCAACTGTTTAAACTGTGAATGCAGATTTACACACTTTGCACCATAGTTAGCTCACATTTAACTTTTATTTCATCATAATTTGTGGGATCTTTGTTATTTTACTATTAAATACGTGAGTTCTGACCGGCACATGCTGGATGACGTGGTTGGGCCGTCCAAAAATGACTGCGGCAAGAGCAATTGGAAATGAGCTCAAAAAGAACGGACGAACCTGGAAAGGAACCATGTTTCCTACGGCCAACACCCACGTGTTTACATTTCCCTCATAAGTGAGATTCCTAACTCTAGATATTTCACTCAATTAAAATGGTTTGGATCGATGGTATGAAAAGGAAGCCTAGTTTCTCTAGAATTGCATAGTCGTCAACATGAGACTTCCTGTTAAATCTTCCAATCAAAACATGGGGGTTTCCCCTTCAGTGAAAACAACACTGTCTCATGCAGCCAACGTGCTGCTTTGGTACGATTCTACCCAGCTCGGGCAGGACTGACCAACTTTGGCACACACCGTTAGTTTTGTCATGTGGTGGACTTACTGGCAGGCGGTGCGCAGGCCAGATGTTTACACCGATTTTCCCTGGTCAGTCAGAAAAGACGTCATGTATTCTCACTGAGGCTTCGACTGAAACACCTTTCCTCTCGGTCTCGGTCGGTCAGGAGGTAGATTTGCGTTCTGCGGTTGTTCCGTCGTCTTGGATTTCTCTAAGTGTCGCATGAACTTTGACCCCCCAAAGACGCCACACATCTGGTTGCACTTGAGAAATCTAACAAACATCATAAGCTCTCTTCTGTGTACTTCAACAAAATAGGAAGCTCCCAGGAGAGGGCAAAGGCAAACTGAGTTCCTTGCCAATTGATTGTGCTGCTACATTTCTCCAACATTCCGATCAATCCAAAAAGAAACTTTTCTGCCTGATTACTTCAGCGCTTGTCTTTGTTCATGGTCTTGATTACAGAGAGGGCATTAATGATCTCAAGTTGCTGTGGCTTTTACAATCGAGACCAGGTCGCCCTGTATCAGCTGTCACTATGATCAGATGCACTCTTCACACACTCACACACACACACACACACACACACGAGATAAGCCAGATATTTGCTCCATCAGTTTTATTACTTTAGAAAGATTCCACAGATTCCACATTGCGCAGTCCTGAACAAAACACAACATTCCTAAATTTGAATACAATCAAATGGCGAAGTATAACTAGGAGGCACTCACACACTGTAAACTTCTGCCAAGGCTGAACTGTCCTCCAGTTTTGACTCCAGTCCAAATGATGACACTAAACATATTTATTTCACTAAGAATTTGATTGAATTTGCCTGTTGTTGTTACAGAATCACATTTGGGTCAATTACTGTTTGTTATATGCATAAGTACTGAAGTAGTGAGTGCACATATCCACAAAGTTTTCTTATAATGGACTCATTCACTGATAGCGCAACTGTATGGAATATAGACAAACAAAGATAAAAACTTTTCGAAACATTCTACATGGTGACAATTCACCCAAAATCATAAGAGTAGATACTAAAAAGATTTTGGAAAATAAATTCAAAGTAGCAGAATATCCAGTTTATTTAGTTTCTATGACCTACAGTTCTATGGCTATGATCCGAAGCAGTTATGACAGAACCACCTTCTCACCGAACTTAATGGCTTTCTTTGAAATCCACCGACAGCTTTTTGAGATATCCTGCTAACAGATAAACACAGCATTATTCAAAATTATCTCCAGTTATCCATCCACACTGACATCTCCAATCTCTCCTCTAAGTGATCCAACTCCAAGAATCCACGATGCATTTGACAACGTTGCTGTTGGAATAGTGGGTGTTTCTAAACATCATGCCTCGGGGTGTTACAGTGGTTTTGACTTGCTAAGTTGAATTCCTAACATTCTTGTTGCAGTCTTATACCTTGCAGAAATGGCTTATCGACGCACATGACTTGAAAAAAGTATGAAGATTAAACTGGGAAGTGATATTTTAACTCAAATTATGTAACACTGCATAGTAATAGAATAGCTTTGCACTGGAGATCTGGCAGTACATCTACTACTCGCTGTCAGTTGTCCAATATGCAATGGCAGGGTACACCGTGCCAAACACCTACTTCATTACCTTGATTAATTATATGCAAATTCGTTGTTCATCAATATTTCAGACATTTAATTCAGGGTCTACATTAGGTATGTTGGTCATTTATTAATCATCAATCATCGTAAAGTTTACCAGGGAAATACGACATATGATTTTGTTGCATGTTATATACAGTTTATATGATTTATTTTAAAAAACACTGAGTTTGACATGAGGGCGAAGTTCACCTTTACTGCAGCTCATGTATTTTATTCATTGTAAAACGTCATTGAACTGATAAAATGACATCAGTGCTACATGTGTCAATTATCTAATTATATTAAATATATATAGATAATGGATGGATGGATAGGTTTATTTTATTTGTAGATTTATTGTATTTTAAGTTGGAAGATTGACATATGCAGTACGGAACAAACTTTTAAAATAGTTCCATTGCTTTACAATAATATTATTTTTTACAAAGGGTAAAATACAATATGACGCATTGTTTGCCCATATATATTATTACCTGCAATAACGTGCACAGTGGTGTAAGCCTCATGGTATTGATCATGGCCAGTGCCAAAAGTGTGTATACCCATAACTTTAAAAAACATCTGTATCATTGTTGGCAGCTGAATTGTAAAATACATTTGCTTCAACTAGGAAAAATTTAAACATTGTCAAATAACATGATGCTAATGCTGATTTGACACAAAATACAATCCCATCCATCTTCAAAACTTTAAAGATGTCTTACTGTCAATCAGACAAATATTGATGAAAACATAAAGTACTAACCAAGATGCTTAAGTGGTAACAAGAGTCAGAGCTGGCCAGACAGTATCAATAAAACTGTACAGTTGAAACTGGCACAATCTCTCCTGATGGATCTTCAGTGTGATGAGTCGGTCGGTGCCCCATCTCTCCACCAGCAGAAACTTTAAAGCCCAATAACAATAAAATCCCAGCTGGTTACAGCTGTTATTAGTCTACCTGCTGTTAAAACTCAGCGTAGTATAATTTCAGTGGGGTTGAGGTTGAGGTGAGTTGAAGCCACCAGTGTTGTGGCCAAGATGAGAGTTACAAGCTGGAGCTATTTATACCCCCGGCCCAGAGAAACCTGACACTGGTCTTTCCCACTGAGGAGATAGCAGGAGAGAAAGAAATGAGGTAGACACAGCTGAACTTTGAAGAGGAAGCTCAAAGCAGTTCCCTATATATCTGCTTTCCTGGACATTTTGTCTGCGTGTACACGTGTCATCCTGTTCGCATCTGGAAGTGAACATGTGCGAGCCAAAAAAGAAAAGAAACTGCTACTATATGTTCGATCGCTCAGTCACATCTGGAAACATAATTTATGCTTAGTCAGTTTGTTTACATGCACTTAATACTCTGGGTATTTGTCCTTATTTGGATTGAAGGCAAAAAAGTGATTAAAATCCATTGAATGAATATTTATTCAATAATCTATGTCTCTTACTCAAAGTAAGCATTTTTTGGTTTGACCCAATTTTAATTGCATTGAAGTGTGCACATAAATTTATTCCCACTGTAAAATCAGAATTTTAAAGTCCACGTAAACACAATGACTGACACGGATCAACAGTAAATGTGGACATGTGTAAAATCACACTTCTGTGTGGCCAAAAACAAGGGTAACAGAGGGCAGTATTTCCAGATGTTTCCTATTATGCCACAGCACTAACAAGGCTTTCCTGGTCACACAGTCTGTGAACTCTGCTAAGAATCATGGCGCAAGGTCAAGAGATGACAAACTTATTGGCCATGCAATTCTACCGTTGTCTTTAGTGGGTAGCATGCATAAAACTGTGGTTAAAATGGTCAAAAAAACAGCTTGTTTTTTTGGTTTTGAGGGGAAATGCTTCATGAATGCTGACTGTTTTCTACGCCATAGATCGCCTTCATTTTGGTGGCTCATGGTGGGGAAAATCCAGTAGCCGGGGCTTAGGTCAACAAAGTACTAACCAGAAGAAAATCCCCACTCCTCAGACACTTGGGAGCGGAATATGTTTTAACAACAAAGGACAGAAAAGCACTTATCACCATAAACTGGTGATCTGAATAGAAGCTTTTTAAATGAGAAATTGCTTCCCATTTACTCGAAGAGGCAAATAGATGTTGATGATAGAATAGTGGAAAAAAAATTCTCTAATCCCTCTTTTCATACCCCAAACCCCTTCTCACCTCTTCTCCTCCCATCACCCCTGGATGATTCCCACCAGCACGTTTGATGCACACACTAGCACTGATAATTGCCAGGGGATGAGTGACGTGCAGAACGGCTGAGATGCCAAAGCTGGATAGCCACGTCTTTTGTATGTCATTACAATCGGAAATCGCTGCCTCACAAGGCTAAAGATCCAGAAGGCGGTGGTGGAGCACAAAGGGGGATGGAAAATGATTCAGTGATAAGTTAAGAGGGAGTGGTGGGGGTGGTTGATGTGAGGTGCCATTCAAACATCTTCTGTTTAGTTAAAACCCTGAACCTGAGGGAAAACCCCCCCCAGACAAGACGCATGCTGCGCAAAACAAAACAATGAGGCGCCTACAGAGCAGGTATTTTTTTAAATCCATATTGAAATCAAAAATTGCTACAGTGATGTGGGTTGTATCAAACCTATCAGTTTCTTGTGGGTTATTAGAAAAATGCAAATAACTGCCGAAAATGTTTCGGTAAACGTCCCACTGCAATTCACTCAGTATTATGTTCAATCGTACATGAAGATAAGAAAGGTTACATGTGGACTAAAAATTAAGATGATTATGTGCACATACGCAAGCCACCTCTTAATACATATTACAAGAGGAAGTAATCCAGATGAGGAAATGCAACCACAGAAGGGCTATGTTGATCGAAAAGGCTTCTGCATACATACACAGAACGTCTAAAGCACAGAGCATCAAGGCGTAAACGCAGCAGCTCAAGGTATGTCCCGCCTGGTCTGTCTGCCTAGTCTGCCTTGTCTGGCTAATGCCAGCAAAAGCAAGAGAGGAACAAGGACCAGGGATTGGTCCCCAAATAGGCTGCTTACCAGAATATGTCTATTTTGCAAAGTTTCCCTCTTTTGGCTGCAGTCGTAATACTAAATCTGCATCATAGAATAGGGAAAGGTCTATATTTCAATATTCACTGCAGTACTATGAGCAATCTGTGTGTGCATGTACAGATGAAGCGAACCATTGCAAGAGTAAAGGACTTTGAGGAAGTTCAGAAACACATGACAGCACCAGAGAAAGAAGGAACCACGACCATATTTGACAAATGCTTACCAGATGTTGAAATGACAAAATGCACAGAATTTCTACCACGTCCATAAGAAACAATATAAGCAGCTTTGGGTAAATGCCTTTGTTCAGAGTCAGCGCATTGGGACATATTAAGAAAATCAAATCCTGTGCCAAGCAGATACAAAGGTTTCAAAACAAAAAAATCTGCATACCTGTCTGACAGACTGGGGGGCGGTGGTCTGGTTTTCCTTTATCATACCACAAAAGACCAGTTTCCAAATCACACAAAGCTTATAGTCAGGAAATATCGGTCTGTAAGCTCTTTTTCGTAATAAGGGTCTCCAAGCATCTGCGATAAAAACCTAGCGAGGTTACAGTCCCAATGTCCTCAGATATGCAACGAAATCTACCACTTGCCATTGTCACTGTGTTAGTTTTCATAGTGTTTCAGTGTTAGAACGTCACAAAGGATATCAGTGGCTGTTTGAACTAAGGATTAGGAGCTCTAATTGGGTAGCCTGAAAATGCTAAACTAGGAAGGAGCACGTTGGTTGCCTTTGCTGTCACTAATTTTGGTTTTCTGACTGCATTGCCAGCGAGGGAATCCCAAATGCTGTCCACACACATGCAACCAAATCTATTTTAATTGCCATGGTTTTTTCAAGGATTATGATGAGAAGATGGGGTGTATTCTTCATGTGTGGATTGCGTTATTTGATTTAATTGTTGATTAGACCTGATCCCAAATATGTTTCTTCTTCAAAGAAGAAAACCACAACACGTCCAACAACAGAGGTGCAGCAGGGAACATACCAGGCAGGAATAACAGCACCCGTACAGCACACTAACGATTCTGGAAAACCAGTGACGACTGCGAAAGGGCAGTTGCAATCCAGGAAAGACTGGAGGACATCTTGGAAAGACCGGAGGCCAGTAGGAGAGACTGCGCTAGGGAGTGGGCAGTTAGTCACCCTACCCACAGGCTTTCCAAGCAGAAGCAACCATGCTGACTACGAAACAAAGTATGAGAAAACCAACCGAAGGTTCTCCAAGAGGCGGGGTGAAAGATGGGCCTACTGGGACAAACACGGAAGAGACACGGATAGCAAGAAACCACACTCAAAGACATGGGGTTGGAAGAAAGATTCTTTGCCCACAGGCTTGCCTCCATGTGTGGTTTTCCCTAGATCAGTTCACCTTCAGATGGCAACACCTGGAAGTTGGCATTGCCGTGGAATGCCGAGTGTGAGATGATCCTCAATGGAGGCCACTACAACCAGAGGCATCGGCTGGGCAGATATTTGGTGAACTCCACAAGCACATCTAAACTTCTTGATAAGGCAGAACACAAAACCCTTCCATGCCCCCGAAATGTTTCCATGTGGTTTTGGATTGAGGACAAATACCTGCTGCGCAGCAACAGCTACACAATGCTTCAAGTGGTGGTACAATCAGGTGCTGAGAAAGCTGGTGCAGCTGCTAGAGAAGTGCATGATGAAGGCAATCAACTCTTCAGGTCTTCATCAACAACTTATGCCCTTTGTCAAGCCAGGAAAGAACTGTCAGACGCCACAAGCAGTAAAGACATCCCTGCTTGCTCCAGGGACAGCATGGGAAATGTAGGTCCTGGGCAAGGACAAGTTTACCCACCTGGGATCACACAAAAGACTCTCAAACCAGATATGGTGAGGTGGTCCCTGCCTGACAATTAGGTCCTCATAGTCGAACTCACTGGAAGGGATACCAGCAACAAATAAATTCAAGCAGCTCAAGGACTCTGACCTGGCAGCAGAGTGCAGGTTGGACAACAACCACTAACCGGGTGGAAGTCAGATGCAGGGGGTTTGTGGGCGAATCAGCAATTCAACTTCTCCGTGCAGTTGGAATGACCAGGGAAAGTCTACAGAGGGCCACCAAAGAACCGGCCAAGGTACTGGTTGGCACCAACCAGTATCTTGATTTCTCATGGAGGGATAGCTCTTGGGGCTCAACATCACAGTAGGGTCAGCTGTAGGAGGTGGCAGACAAACATCCCTAACTGGACATTCACTCCCCAACTGACCACACAACCAAAACCTGCTAGGAGCAGGTTTATTTCATGTACAAAGGATTAGGTCTCAGTTTTAAGTGGTCCAGCCATGGCCACTCCAAAGCTACCTGTAGATGTTTGTGTGTTAATAAAACAATGTATACCATATTATATAAATAATCAACATCCACATGTTGAACTCCCAAAATATTTTGGACTGTTTGGACTATTTAAGGATCGATATGGATTATTCCCTGCCAACTGAATCAGTGCTGCTCTATAAGGATCACTTCAGATTATGCAAGAGAATGTTGGCAATCTCACAACCTTTTCTGAATTTAGAATTGGCTTCTTATTATTAACATCTGTAGATTGTTCTGTAAGGAATGGAGCAGCCATGGGTGGGTGGAGTTCCACAACAGACCGCTTAAAGTTGTGCTCCAATCCTTCTTACATGAAACAACCTCGCTCTGACCAAGTTCCAGTTCACAGATATGTTGCTCTGGCCACAGATTTGGCTTCCTCCTTCCAAGAACAGGTAAACCCAGAATCAAGTCTAATGACAAACAGTTAAGTCCTGGTAAATTGTTAATCTGTGTACATCCATGTACTACCCCCTAAACAGAATATGAAGATAAGATGAGATAAGAAAAACTGAACTGATCTCACACAAGATCGATTTGCATATTTCAGCAGCTCAAAAAGTACAGGTAGAAATAGAGGAGAGTGAATAGAATAAATAAATATATAAGAATAAAAATAGAGAATTTGAATAAACAAACTATACACAAACTGAAAACACATTTCACTTGAACGATAAATAATGTGTAAATCATGATAATAATAAATAATGTGCAATTGGGCAGCATAATTGAATCCAGCTGTACTAATCAGGCTGTCGGGTGGCTTTGAAGACCCAAGTTGATCAGATAGGCGTTTGCATCACTACTTTTTGGATATGTCATCCAATCTAGGATATATTGAGCCACATATGAAGAACACCTCCAGAGTCAGAATGCAACAATGAGTTTCACTGACTGTTCAATCTCAACATCAGACGCTCTGATTGCATAAATCTTTATCGAACCATCTCTAACTTCAGCTGGTAGACATTGTGATTTTAAGCCAGGTTTTGACTAACAAGTATCAAGAATGTGTGTGTGGTGTGAGAAATCTGACTGGCTGATGTTTTGTGGCTGCCGTGACCTTGTTCGGGGGATTGGTAACAAAACAGGTGGATTCCCTCCAGTGAGCAATAAAGCAGAACAATAAAATGACATTAAGCCTGCCATTTAAATGTTGCTTCCGTCAAAGAATCATTAGCATGGTTACATCATTTTTCACCACAAGTACCTCAGATCACCTTACCACCTGCACTGCAAGGAGCAGAGATGACAAAGCAATGATGAGGGGAGGAGGACAAAGAGAAATGACAGGGAGACGTGACAAACTGAATGCTGTGCTGCAGGTGGCAGCATGAAAAATGGAATGAAATGACGATCATTCAACACAGGCAAGGTTCACCTGGGCATGAAAAAAAAGGATGCTGAATACTCACAAATATCTCTTTACATGTAAAACGTGTGACTTGTGCGCACAATGGAGAGGTGTGAACAATGCCCTCCGAGTATTCAAAACCAAATTAGGAAATGTAGTTTGCTACACGTAGGCATTATTATTTTAGTAACAATATCAAACTACCTTTTGGAAACAGCGATTGGCGATAACGGGATGGTGAATGCAGTTACGCGTGCAACGGCTGCAACCGTACGCAAGGTGCGTCGAACTTGTGCCCTCCCAATAAACAGCTTCTAAATTTACATCGTCACATCAAATCCGGTCCACTCTTCCGTCGCTTTGTCAACACACCAAACTCAAAAAGATAGCAGTAATTATACAGCAACACCACCAAGCTGCACTTGGCTCCGCGGTAACTTCCTCCACTTCGCGCATTCAATGAAGAGTGCGGCATTTGTAGCCATGTCGACGTTCCAAGTTAAACAACTCCGGTCAGAATGTGGCGTTCGGTGTATTAAACGTGTCGAATTAAAGAACGTGCCATGTCGTTTCGTAATACGTCACGAGTCGTCCTCTAACGTTTATTATGAATTAGCTGATTTGCAAGACAACACACGTACGCAAATTATGAATGGAGCCTGGCGTCGGGTCTGTGAACGCAACGAGGGAGCACAGCGGATCAGAAGCAAGGTAAAACGAGTCAGTGTCAAATCTTACCGACTGAAGGAAAAACAGCGTTCGAACGTAATCCCTCTCGGTATTCGCTATTTCATTTAAAACGCACAGCCGGAGCCGCTGCTGTCGATCCGAGTCCTTCACGGCGTGGATACCGTTCTCCAGATGCCCGTCATCCTCCTCCATGGTGGTGATTGAACTCTCTGTCTGTCTCTCTCTCTGAAGAAATACTCGTCTTTTCTTAGATATCCACACTTTGACGAGTTGTTCCTTCACTCCATGCTTCAGAGGCAAGTTTCCCCCAAATCTCCCCGCCCCCCTGCCCTGAGCAGCGATGCGCAATGCGCCGCACACTGTGGATAAAGTTCACCGAAAGTACCAAACACAAGCACGGAGATCGGTGATGTGTTCACTGCATCGGCAGAGAGGAGAGTTGAGTTCGGAGCGAAGA
>OMNV01009325.1:21089-47235 GCA_900303265.1 Brotula barbata | reverse complement strand
GTCATGAAAATAGCAATTGGGCCATTTCCACTTCGAGGCTCCCAGTGTCCTCTTTCCTTTTTTTTAAATTTTTTAAATGTTTTACAAAAATATGGTCATCCTATCAAATCCTATCATCCTATCTATCCTGTATAAAAAGTGGAATACTCCCATGACCCTCACCAGTACTACCCTTAAAAAGGCCACCGAAACGAATCAAATTAAATTAGTTCAGGCAAGGTTACCAGATTGCAAGGTATTCTTGTTATTTTTGTCTATCCAACATTCATCTTCACTGTCTCTCTTCTTCTATGAACATCAAAAAGTTTTTAATGGCTGAGCCTTTCTTACACTTAGTACTATTAGTAGTACATTATTCGTCCAATTATCATTATGTACTCCTCATCCCCCACTCTTTTACAGTAGACCTCTACTGTCATGATTTATGACCCTTTCCCTACTCGCACTCAGTTCACTCTCATCTCCTCCTTTTCTTGTGTAGACCGTATGACCTTGAAAAGAAATACAAAACAAGTCGAGAGCTTGTGCTACAGGCATGCTGTATGCTTTAGGCTGTGTACACTGTTCATACGTCTGGTAGAGTGAGGGCGAATAAGGGGTAGGGCGTGGGGGTGTAGGGTGGCATTTATGAGAAAAAAGTCCCAACCGCTCCCACGTCTATCCATCTTTCTGTCACGTTCATCTGACTTTTTGCTCCATCCACATCTCTCATCGTGTCTGTCTCCAAGTTTCAGCAGTCAGATTAATCATTTGTTGTACGTACAACCGATAATTTCAGAAACTGCATTCATAAATCTTTCAATGTAAGTGTATTTATATATAATCGATCTTTGATGAAGTCTTTGAAAGTAATTGGATATGCTGGGAGGGCAGGAGGCCCATGTGCAGGAGTTTATCCTGTTTGCAGTATTAAATGTTTACTCCTGTATTAATAGGTTTTGTGAATGTGAACAAGAGATGCAATTGAATGAATAATAAGTAAGAAAGGAATCTACCTTGGAGTAGATTTATTATATATTAAAAAAACGCTCATTTGACTATAATGAGTGTATGGATTCTGAGTGGGTAACCTGCAGTGGAGGCCATTTGGCCCAGAGAATTCTGTGCTAAGAAGCCTTTTACACTCCACTGCTTTTACTGCAGTGCCCTGAACTATACATCCCTACCTCTATCCTTCTATCTGTCCACCCCCCACACTCCACAAACACACTTCCAAATGCAACTGGGCTGATACTTATTCTTTGTCTCTCCAGCCACTCTATGTTGGAGGGGAAAAGTCAGGCTAAATGATGAAGGGCGATACAGCCAAGGCCTGCGCGCACAAACACAAACACAAACACGTACCTACGAACCCAAACTAAAAATCAAATACATATTAGAATGAAGTTCTTTCCAGAGAAAAAGGTGGCTTGGCTGTTTCTCGTTTCTTGATTGACTACATTTGATCAACTGTAAATGTTCTAATATAGTGAAACAAGGAGTGAAAAAAGAAGAGTGTGTGTGTGTTTGCCCTTCAACCTCTTCAAGATATTATGGCGTCACTGACCAACTGAGACATCAGCTTGCACAGCAGACCTGCACAATTAGATCATACACCATTACTCAATTAGCAGGGTTACGTGCGCAGGGTTAGAAGGGATGACGGGAAAGTGCAGAAGAAGCAGACGTGAGTAAGAAAAAAGGAAGTGCGGGAAGAGAGTGAAAGGATGACAAGTGGAGGCAATAATAAGAAATAAAGGCATTCAGCGGGGGTGTGGGGTGATAAAATGCACTCACTCGATTTAAATAGAAGTGGAGGGACATTTTTCATATCTTCCTGTATTTCCTGTGTACTTAACACCTAAGACGAGGATTCTGTTAAAACTATGAAACCTCACCTGCCTTTCTGCGCTACTGTATCAGTACAAACCCTATTAAATCTACAGAACCCTGTTTGCATTCACAGAAAAGCTATCAAACACTGAGCGTTACATTGTCTCTGTGTCGGAGACAAGGCGGTTGGAGTCGCATTGTGCACTGCTGTAAACACAGCGTTGGCCCATGGGGAATCAATATGGTGCCATTGAGCATAGTATTACCGTGCTGTGATTCTCCCTTGTTCTTCTTTTCACCCACTGCACTCTCATCTTGCTGTGCCACACCGCTCCATTACCCCACCTCCCCTCCCCAGCATAACCTGGTTTAACTGACAGTCCCGCCCATTATCACATTCCTTTTTATTATTACTCCCAACAGATACAGTCTGACCACAGATCCCATTTCAGCTCACAAAGGAAAGGACTTTAGTGGGTAAAAGAGCAAAGTGAATCTCCAAACTGAACGCTTCTAATGGAAGCCTGGCTGTATACTATTGGGGGTGAAAAATGACACCGTCTCATAGCCGCCTGTTCCTCTAATAACAGCCATTAGCATCGGAGGGGGGTAAGACAGGTGAGCTCCATCATGCAACAAACACACAGCAGCACAAGCACATACACACAAACACACAGGCGCACTAATTCCTGATAATACACACACGCAAAGACACATCCACAATGCTCACGAGTGCACAAATACACATCACATGCACAACTGAAATAGTAGAAGTTTCTGACAGACAGAGAGAGAAAGAGACAGTGTGAGTGTGTACGTGAGTGTGAGAGACAGCTACTCACATTCCTCTTCTTTGGGGTCCAGCTGTGTGACGCTGATGGAGAGGCGGTCCACTCGCTCCTGCAGAGAGTTGACCCGGAAAGAGAAGGAGTGGGCCTCGTTGAACAGCTCTCCGAACAGGTCCTCTGCATACTTACCTGAACACACACACACACACACATAAACACACACTCATACACTGAGAATCTAAAATATTTGATTGCATAATGTCCACCAGTCAAATATGTGAGTGTGGATAGAGTGGAACAAGTGGAAAACTCCAATGTTTTCAACGCCATTCACATCTCTGTGTGCAGGGACTATGAGACAAGCTGTCACCATTCTGAAATAAATCTCTGGTGCTCATTCACCTTTCACACGAGTCACATTTACCTTTGCTAGATCCTTTCCACATATGCTTTTCTGTTACTTTTCGCACGTATTAAACATTACGTGCTACTAGATTATTTCTAAAAACTAAATCTATCTTTGTTTTTCGTTTATGTAATGTATGAGTTTCTTGGCATTTGTCCAATAACAGATACTGAGAGTTGGAGAAAAGCATCTAAATATTATCTGTATCCAAATCTGTTTCACTTTGTGATAACAGGGTTAATGTGCATCCCTGTGATTCAAAATACACCCCGAACTTAGATTTATTGTTAGCGTTTTAATATCTAACTTCAAATTTCCTCATTAAACAAACCAACAGGACTGCCTAGAGTTACTTGCGATCTCCTAATAAATATATACAACAATGAAACCTGACCTTGAGATGTAACACCGTTATTTCATCCTTATAAAAAACAATGAAAAGTAACACTGAGGCCTTACCTGAGTCAATAAAAATTGTATGATCGACTAATTGGGAGCAAAGAGGTAAATTATATGTGTCTTTGTGCATCAGTGTGCACTTCTAAGTCTTAATTGGGTGCAGGGGAATGTGTGTGAGAGTGTGTACTTATGATACTAACTGAGGCTGCTGAGCTGGCGGATGACATTGGCCAAGGAGATGTTGGTAACACACTCCAGCTCATTCTTGATGTTCCTTGGCAGCACCGTGTGGCACAGGTGCCTGGGCTCAATGCTTCGCTTCACCAGCGGCATCCTTCTGTTGTGACACCGCTACCTGCTGACCTGCCATATACGGTGGGGAGGGAGAGGGAGAGAGAACACACATTTATTAGTTAGAACGGCCTGTGATTTTGCTGCCTACTAAGACACCAAATGAAACACAGTGAAGACAGTGGGCAGAACAACTTCAGTTTGTTTGACTTCTTTGCCATGACGAGACTTGAGTGAGCACATCGTTTCAAACAGAGAGATGACAGAGTAGGACATAATGCCTTCTCTTGTATTTCCATCACGTGTAGCCTGGCTCATGAAGTCCAGCCTGTCTGCCTGCTCAACCGTGCTATTAGTATTAAGGCCGCAGTATAGAGTTGCTGAGTTGATTCAATCCCATCGGCATGAGACAAGAAGACAAAAAGACTCAAACAAAGTGGCTCAGACAGGGAACAAAGAGGCTGCAATGATTCATAGCCAGCATTTTATACACTGACATGGGTAAGCGGCATAGATAATGGATGGATGGATGGACACTAGGCTATACTCTGAATACAGACTGCAGACCAACGCTTTACAGACACACTCCCCTGCAGATAAACCAATAAACATTTGATTCTACCATGTCCAGTTTCAGAGCTATTGGCATAATTTAACTGTTGTAACAGCATCACAATCAGATTGATTCATGTTTAACCTTTTCGTATGATAGGTTTAAAGTTTGGTCACAACAAACTAATTGCGGAGTTTACAACTGATGGTCCATGGTCCCTGAGTGGTCCATAACAATGACTTCTGTAATGCCAGCAGCAGTTTCTTGTTTGAGAGTAATCAAATCCATCTAATCTATGAATCATGCTGACTTGTACCACAATTTAATGGAGTCTTCCTTGGATCATCTCCAAGCTGTGAAATTTGTCAATATTGTTGTAAGATATCCTACTAAAAGACAGACAAACACAATTGAAGACATAACCTCCTTGTTGATGATAATCCAGGTTCTTGCACTAAAGCAGTTGTAAAAACATTATACTGTCAAATTTCAGCATTCCAAATAGGGTCGCTGGATCCGCAAGGAAAAGTTAAATGGAATTTGTAACAATGACATCTATTTGTCTACAAAGTAGGGCAATGAGACTTTCTAATGGACTGACACAGAAGGCCAGAGGTGAAATTATTCTCGAAACATGGATGACTGCCGAACAGGCAGATAAGAGCAGGGATTGATGAGATCAAGACAAACAGCAGAACTCCATCTAGCAGCACGACTCCCTCTGAGACAACACCAGTTAATGCGAACAACACCTTGTCTGTCTGCTGTTAGCTCGTTTTTAATTAGACAGAGCATGTGCAGTGGTGTGAAGATCACACGTTCCAATGGACTAACTGACAACCCGGGCTCAATGGCGAATAGGCCTTAATAAAACAACGATTAAACATCAATTGATGTCTAGTGCTTTTAATATCTCAGAGTATTCGTAGCGGTGCTGCTGTCAGTGCTGGATAAACATAATTATTGATAGCATCCATAAAATGTGGGGCAAATAGAAGAGGGATAGAGAGGGAAGGTCATTCCCAGGCACATGGGCTCTGACTACATAAACATCCCTTTGGACTGAAACATGAAGGTCATACCGGCTGTGTGTACGTATTGAATGAACGAACATGCTTGGGCATCTGTTTAGGTTTTAATTTTCTCACATGTTGTATTAAGGCACCTTATCTTTTCACAAATTACTAACAAACTGTGTTTTTTTTGTATTTCAGATTGTGTACAACCTGCATTTTCCTGCTTTGCTTAATTTGTACCTTCATTATAAAGAACAAAAACAGAAAAAAAAAAAGTGGGGCAGGCTATTCTCAGAAAATTGCCAGGCTATGGATAGTTTGAGGCAAGAGAGAGTCCAGTGAAATGCTTTGTTGAGGTGATTCATCTTAGAAGCGTCTTCAATGGGGGCATCTTATGCCCGTAAAAGGGAAGAATTGGAACTCGTATTTCTCTAAGCCGTTGTTAAAATGGCTGGTGAGAGGTGTGCGGATGATGTTATTGCTAAAGAAACCCAAACAGTGGAATCTCTGCCCACTTCTGAAATAATAAGGCACCGACACTAACCTTGTCTTTTCCTCTTCCTACATCACTGACACACAAATACAGAGAGATATTCCCCTCCGAACCATCTCTTGACCCGAAGCTTTCTGACATTTTCTACAACCTCATGTAGCCTAGGTAATGGAGGGTTAACACTGGAGCTGCCAATTTGCAGGGTGGAAGTGTAAACTAAATCTTTACAGGATTGACCTTTACCGTACACCAGCACGTCATAATGCTACATGCCGTACACTCGATGAAGAGTGCCTGCCAAGGAAAATGATTTCCTTCTAAAAATCACTGGAAAACATATATGGACAAACATTATGATTAAAATATCAATAACAACATGATTAGGTTCCTGCGGTTGAGTTGCAGCTGCCTTTGCAAAATCCCAATCTCAACTGTCTCAGGCCTTAAAAAAAATCCTCACTTGAGATTAAGGTGGATTGAATAATGGGAAAAGAATAAGACATTCACCTTGATTCACCTCAGCAGTTTATTTCAAGAAGAGACTGTCCATATTATTTTCTCCATACACTGGATATTGAAAAAAGAGTAAATATTGAATCAAGGAGTCACAACACTGTGTATTCCTTTGCATATTTAACACAAGCACACCCATACAAACAATGACAAACCTATCTGCTGGCCAACGTTCCTGCTGATTTTCTACCCCTCCCCCTCTGCTCATCTCTTTCATGTCAAGCCTGCTCTCCTCCCTCATCTCGCTGTAAAGGAGGCGTGTCGTTCTCTTAACCACCTTCCTCCTACCCAGTGGGTCTTGTGAATTATTACTGAGGTTGACAGAGAGCAGGGGCTCAAGCTTTTGCATTAACACCTGCAAAGTACTTCAGGTATAAAACATGAAAACCACATAACAAAGAGCGGGGGGTGAACCATGAAACCACATTCAGTTCAGTCATCTGAGTGCATCGCATAAAAGTATATAGAAAAATGTGCAGAGCGCCATTATTGATCCGAGCAGCCTGAGCTTCATGGGGCGAGAATTCCTAGAAGTGAAGACGGTGACATTTTCCTCTTGTCTTGAAGTAATAGTTCACCGAAAATCTATAATTCACTGCTCACACACTGTGTGTAGCAACAAACAAACACAGCATGACCAATAAACGGTTTTGATTCCTGCTGTGCAGTTAGTACGACACAAGGCTACGAGAATTTTACTGTGAATAATCAATCTATCAAAGAAAATCAATCCATTTTGATATCAGGCGGCACATTTTCAGTGATGAAAACTGGAAATGATTTAAGAAAACGTCCACAGATTTTCCTGCCACGCTGTATGTTTCTTTCCGTGATAAATGACTGCAGCATATTGCTACCTTGCTGATTGAACACATAAAATGACTCTGGCTGAAACTGTTCCTTGGATAAAGCCACACATTTGTCCACTCAGGCTTTCATACCAGTGTAACAATGAGGACAGGCAGGCCGAATGGACACATCTCGGTCTGCCGGCATGTTCCTTTGCTTTTTCTAGTCCCTTGTCTAGATTACTGTAGTTCTGCAGCGATATTAACACACAGTGCTGTTCGACAGAGATATGAAACCTTCATTTATTCATCCATTCATGAATCATTCGCATTCTGACAGATGTGAAATATACAGAAACCACTTTGAGATTGACTACATCACAATTATGCTTTGTGTCATAATACAGTATATTAGGCTTTGGGCTTTGGCTACTTGAATTCTGTTTTTATGGTCAATTAGGGCTGGACGATATAGCCTTAAAATACAGTAATATCCCATTATTTTGAGTCTATATCGCGATACACAATATATATCTCGATATTTTGAAATCTCCTCTAAAGCACTTCATAAACATTCATTTTAACCCTTTCATGTGTACAACCACACCAGTATGATGATTCTAGTAGTCTGTCTAGTGGTAATGTCTGCATTAAAACATTCCTGTTTATATTCATTAATTGTCTATATTGGAGCAATTTTACATTGACGTGCAAAAAGGGGAAATCAAAACCAAGTTAAATAAAAAAAATATTATTTATTTTAATATCTTACTTATTCCGTACCGTACCTCTTTGAAAGATGTCAACAAAAATGGAGTTTAAAAAATAGCATTCAACAAGAAACCCTGAGAAAGACATTTCAAAACAATCTAAATTTAAGTGCGCTTTTTGAGCATGATGTTTGTGACAACGGGTCATTTCAAAAACGGTATAACAAAAATAGCAAAAAATTCCAGACTTTTTTTGTCAGCGAGAGAAGACAAATGCCAAGTGTCTCGTGCCAGCAGCTTAAAAGCAATTTGTAGCCGAAACCACAATACACTGAGTATATCCGATATGTCGCCCAGCCCTATGGTCAGTCGTGGTCACTGTACCCAGCTTATATGCTGTTTTAGGCTGAAAAGGCATTTACAATCAGTGATTACCCTGCAGCCAAATTCTGACTACTCAGCACAATGACAGCATGACAGAATGACCTGAGAGAAAATCTCAGCATTAAGCATTTTTCTATTTGGTCAATGAACATGGAAGCTTTTCATATGGTTCTATGGTTTTTCCTCTCTTTTCCCACAGGTTTTCTTCCCTAATGAGCAGACATGGCCATCAGTCTAAGTAGCAGTGAAGTCAATCTGACCAGCACAGTGCAATATTGCTTGAACAATTATTTCACATACCTGCAATTTCCCTTCCTTTCTCCTCCTTATTCTTCAATTAAATCTAAGACTAGGCTCTTTTCTCTTTGTATACCCTTTCCACTCTTTGCCTACTTTACGGTCCGTTCATCTTGGGTGGTGCTTCCCGCTGTCACCCGTCCCCATGGCAACAGCTGCAGTGGGATGTCATTGGTCACTATATAATATCCCAAGAGATGCAGAGTGAGCGAGTGGGAGAGAGAGAGAGAGAGAGACAGAGAGAGAAAAAAGGAAGTTCTTACCCATTGTGCACAACAGAGAAAGGAGGGGGACAGCACGTGCCAGAGGGGAGCAGGGGGCCTCCACTGGTGCGGCTCATTGCATACGGGACAATATGTCCAAGTCGCAGCTCTAATGAACCATAATGGAGCATTTACTCACTCACACTGCCACACAATATAGAGCAGACCCCTCAATATGGTGCAGGTCAAGAGCCCTTTATTTGAAGGGCTTAGTGGAGACACCAGACCCTTGACACACCATTAACTAGTCGCATACGCACAGACACACACACACACACACACAGAAACACACACAGACAGCATGCCCAAAAGGCCATAACTTATATCCAAGAATGTATTTGTGAGAGAGAAAAAGCGAAAGAGAAAAAGCATTGAGCAACATACCCTGGTAAGAAAGCAGTTGGATGGAAAATGGAATTGGAGAGACCACCTCAAACAAGCCCCAGAGCACAATTTATGATGTCCAATTCATCTTCTGAATCTCTGAATCAGGCTGCTTTTCTCACTCATACCTACAGTATTCTTATATACTCCTGAGTTAAAGTATTGAGCTGCAGCCAAGCTACATTCTTGATAAAAATAGTTTGTTGCACGAATAGTTTGTAATTCAAGGACCAAGTATTTTTGTCAAGTTATCCGAAATTCAAACATCTAGATATATTTGGACTATTTGGACTTAAGAAATCTTCATCTTTTACTGCAGTGACTTCAATAAGAGTTACAGTATAGTGCCTGGCTTTTTTAAAAATGTAAATCTAGAGTACACAATGAAGTTCTATGTCTGAAAACAAAACAAAAAATTATATATTATTGGATTTGTGGAATCATTGTAAGTAGTTGTTGCAAATTTTCAATTTCAAGAGAAAATAGTATGGCATTGTATTGAAAGTATTTGTACAGATAACATTTCCCATAAATCTAAGATAGATGACATTCCACTACTTGTGGAAGAAAGCTACACTTTTTAGAAAATAGCTACGATCAAACTAGTGGAAAAAAGTATTTGCTAGTAGTGAAACTACTGCCACTTCAATCCACCGCTTGTAAGCATCTGTGGGAGCAGAAGGCTTCCCTGTATTACTGCCAGCCTCCCAACCTGAGTGGCATCAGTTAATTTGCTGAAACATCCATCTGCATCAATTAAAATGCGTCTGTCATGGCAAAGTGCTTTTTAGTGACAGACTAAACTCACTTCGAGCTTTAGCCGAGTGCCCTAAATACAAATGTAAATGTACATATGTTCACAGCATTGTTTCGTCCCCCAAACTATCATACTGAGCTGAATAACAGCTTGATGATGGTCATCTTCTCTGTGCCAACCTTCCTGCCCTTCTCTGGTGTTCAGAGGGAAAA
Source organism: Brotula barbata (assembly GCA_900303265.1). NCBI lineage: Eukaryota > Metazoa > Chordata > Actinopteri > Ophidiiformes > Ophidiidae > Brotula > Brotula barbata. The sequence goes on along the minus strand of OMNV01009325.1, from coordinate 37,169 downwards.
TTATATAGTGTGACTGTGTGCTAGGTGTCTTCCTACACTTGGAACAGCTGCCAGCACACAAACCACAGAGGGATCCTACCAGGGAGGCTGGCGAGAGCTTGCCTGATGCTGTTTTACATCAGAAATTCATACAACAACAGCTCATTATCGAAACAAACCCACAAAAAAGAAAAACAAGCAAAATTAGTTTACTTTGTCAAACTCAATACATATTAAGGAAAGTGCTGAATTCCTAGACTCAATAGCAAGAAAAGTCTGGTCTGTCTATATATACAGTATACTGTATATACAGTATATATATACACTAAAGATGCAATTTGTGGTTAGACAGCAACCTGTGAGCTGGGCGGAAGAGTTTATCAAAGTGCTACACAAATACGAGGCCGACATCAGCCCTCACCCCTCACCCACCCATGACTGTCATCTCATTAGCAGAACACATTATGACATGTGCCTGTGTGTCTTGCTGCCAATTAAAATTCTGCGCTAGCCGGAAACTCTTCAGTTTCGGGATGACACCTTGCAGGCCCTCGTCGGAGCGGTGCTATAACATGCACACATGGACCTAAAAATACACCTCTAGCAGTGCACTGTTGTCAGCCTGGCCTCACAGAGCTAACTAGCTTTACTGTTAGCAAGAAGCTTTACTTAGTGCTTCTGGCTAGACACATAGTAAACGTACTTCCCTGCCTCAATAGCTCTGATTGCGTTTCTCATGATAATCTTCTTTAAATAAATAATAGCTGTTTAGTGTAGTGTTATAATGCTGTCTTCGGTCTGAATTTTTTTTCAGATTCTTTCCAGCAGAGCTCAATGTTTTGGGTCCTCTGGTAAGGTCATGGATTTACGGTTATAAAGTGGTCATTTAGCGTCAGACTTGCCCGCCTCTTGTCCGAGCCTGCAGTTATCTAAATTATTATCCTGGCACAGCGGCACTCACATGGCAATCAAGTATAAGATGGCACCGACAGCTGTAAACTAGATTCAGGAATTGCTTCATACAAATTAATAAACATATGAAAAGGGGGGAAAAATGCTGCACTAATTGCTGCGATTTAGGATAATAACAATTTAAGATCATCATGATGGTAAATCATAAAAATATATTCAACTAAAATTAACATGTGTCAAAAACAATGTCCAGACACATCACAATTCACGTCATAGATGAACAACATCCATTCATGTAAAGTACACAGCAATGCAAATTTTCATCCACACCGGGAATCTATAAATCACACATTGTCTGCAGTTTTATTCTGTTCTCCCAACTCTTTGTACAAGAACACAAAGAATTCAAACTTGCCTTTATCAAATATTTTCTGTGCATGAATAAATCAGTCTAACTCAGTGGTGTGCTGTTCACATTACTGCCGATGCGGAGCGGGCTCAATGAAGAACCTTATCCTGGATCATAGTCTGACACAGCTCAGATTGTGTTCTGTTCTGACAGACATTTCATTGCTTTGGACGTTCATTTAGCCACCGTGCTTTATCCCACTGGAGACGTGCTCAACTAAATATTAATGGAAGATTGTGTGCAAACATCAATGTGCAGGATTTTAGATGAACAAACCAACTGAGAGAAATTTATCTGCTGAATGCACAGAAACCCACTGATATGAATAATGAAAGCCTGCTGCTCAATAATATATGTCTGCACGCCCACAATGTGCAGCTGCGCTTGTTTAGCCTGTGAGGGATATTTCATGATACCACCTCCCGTGCTGTTCATACTGACGTGAAGGACACGGGCACAGGCTAACCACAACAGCAACCCCTGTCAGCAAAAATGACAGCAAACTGTCAGAGAAAACCCCCACATGTATCAAACATTTTAAGTGTGTTACACAGCATCATCTTCTCTCATTGAGATCAATGTACAAGTTCCAAAACAATGAACTGTGTGTTCCGGGCAAAAGAAGCAGATTGGAGAATAAAACGCTTAAGTTTTCCGTTAGAAAAGATTTAAGATTGAGAGCAAAAGCAATTATACCTGCTTGAAAAAAAAAAATCAATGAGCAAGACACCTCACTTTTCGACATCACCTCACAGGATGAATGTTGGGAAAAGTAATGCGGAGTTCACGAAATTCCAATTCCAATTATAAAAGAATGGCTATACTCATTTCTCATGAATGGGTGCTGGGGCAGGATGGAGGCGCTCTCAGGGCGGAGCTAGTTAGTGGCACGCAGCGCTGGGCAGAGAAATGATGTTTGTAGAGAATAATTAAAACAAATCTGGTCAGACCGACTTCAGCAGGTGCTCCCCAAGAGCAAGGATCCTTGTGTGTAAATTGGTGGACGACGTGATTCGAGATGCTCACTGAAGCATTACAGACCCTGGAGGGATATCTAATTTAAGTTTAATATCTGGACCTGTTGGTCATCGTGACGGCAACACAGTTACATCATGATTCACACGCGGTGTGAATCATGATGTAACTAATAATCACTTTCCCTGTCATTTTTCGCATGATAAAACTTGAACGTAAAATGATCCCACTACTGTGAATGTGGCGTACTGTGAAGGAGGGATAAGCTGTCGTGTTCTGACAAATTCAACAACCCTATCAGGAGAGTCAGGAAGATGTCGTTCAAACACACTTTGTAAATGTCCACTTAGTACTGAAATGAGGTCTAATCAGTCCCCATAGGAGCAGCAGTTAACCAGTTTATCCGGTAAAAGCTTTAAATATTAGGATCCAACAGATGAAACGCCATTGTGGAGTCATCTGTATGATTTAGATGACTAAAGTCATCAAATCAAAATCCTGGCTTAAACAAACTCTTGGCTGTGCTAAATTACACTCCCATGAGTAACACCAACTGTGTTCCAAAAAATTGCTTATGAAACAGGGTCAATTACACCCCAATAACAAATTGAACAGCCACTCTGAACTGTGTGGGACTTGGCAGCAGCTGAGGGATGGATATGCGAGAAAGCAAGACAGACGGGAAGCGGAGTGGATTTGCGGGATAAATTGGACCCAATAGACAGTGCCCACGGCAGCTGTGGAAACCTCACATAGACTATCCCTTGAGTGTGTGTGTGTGTGTGTGTGTGCATGATGTCGCTGTTAAGTGTCTGTGTATGAAAGAGACAATTCTAGCGACAAAGTGATGGCAGACCTGAGTTATGATTCTTAGTGAAGGTGCTCTTGCCATGAGGAGGCCCACAGCCATGCCAGCGGATACAGAATGGCAGCACTGAGTGGTGACCACAACCAAGAAGCTGTTTGATCACAGAGTCCTGCTTGTTTCCATCAAGCTCAGGCAAACATAGTCTTTTCCAATTAGATGACACACATGCTAAGCTGAGTCAAACACACACACAAGGATTCAAATGAACAGTTCTATCTGTTCAGGAGAGAACATCAACATCTCCAACAACATCAACATTCAATCAACATCTCCAATCATTTTGGATCCTTCTACATAATCAATCAGACAAGGAAAGGCCAGAGTTGCTGGGGAAAGGAACGTTTGGGCTGCTGCGTTGGTCCTGGTGCCACCGTGACCCTGACCAGGTTTAAGCGGTTTAGAAAATGGATGAATGGATCTATAATTACACACAGCCACATAGAAGACACACTGAGGTTATTCACTGGTATCTTCATCCACCCAGTCGAGCTGCAGCAAATGTTATTGTGATAATCTAGCAACTAATCTAGTGATTATTGGAATGATTAATCCACTGAACAGGCGATTAATGCAACAACTAATCAATAGCTCTTCAGTGATTATTAATGCATCGTTTGAGTTCAAAATAAATCAAATTAAGTGAGTTCAATTACAGTTTTTTTCTTTGTCTATTGATTCGTTGCAGCTCTACTATAGAGATAAAATGTTCATCAAGTCTAAAGGTCAGCTGCATCCATCATGTGACCCGTGTCTCGTGACATTCCAGGACGCCAGCCACCCACCTATTGTCCCGTCAGCAATGTCTTAAGTGATACTTTATCTAAAATCTAGTGTGTGTTTTTTTTGTCGTCTATCAAACACTCGACCTTTTGGCTTGAACGGTTTGTATTTTGTCTCTCGCCATAACACTGTAGCGTTGGCAAAAGTATGAAACAGAAGAGACAGCACTACACAGTACAGAGGCAGATTCTGGACAATAAAACGAGCATTTTAACATTCCCAGCATACAATGGACAGTTATGGAACATAATTGAGGAATCTGCAGAGTTTGGGTAGGATATCACTTCATAAATGCCACTCCTGGCAAAATGGAGTACGGACAGGCATACGAACGTAGAGTGAATTGAGAATGAATCTCCAGTAAGTGATGCCGAAGGGTGGTTTAACAGTTTTGTATTAACAGCACTCTCGGAGATTGACTCAATTAAGGACTAGGCCATCCACTTACTCTGGCATTATATTGAACAATGATAAAGACATTCGTTCACAATGCCTGCCGGGCAAGTTTGCCAACAAGCAGGAAAAGATTTTTAGACTGTGACAGACTGTTACTTAAGGTGTCTGCATGATTCAATTTGGCATTTAAATGGAGAGTGAGTACAGTTTATATGGAGTGTGCATCCCCAGGAACACAATCTTAACAACATACAGCTGCATCCATCCACCAAGCAAACACGCAAACACACATCATCTATAGCTTTGATCTTTAAATCAGGGCCACTGCAGTATCTTGCCTCTGGTAAAGGCGATACGGGTGACAATGGGACTGAGTAGAGACACACAGTCCCTTCTCCCCCTTTTGCCTGTGGCTATCACTAGACATTGCACACAGCACTTTGCTTGTCTCCAATCAACACGATCTTGAAAAGGAAGCAAATCCAATTCTTCCTGTAGGTAAAAAGATGTTCGCTCCTGCATTCTCTTCCTCTGTTTGCCTATTTTTTCCCCTTATCATTAAGCAAATTTCAAGTCCCTGGCATTGTCTTCATTATTATGTATTTGTATGTGTGGTTTGTAGGTAAGAGCATACGAGAGAACCAGAACAAATTTGTAGGTAAGAGCATAAGAAAGAACCAGAACCCAGGGCAGCTGTTATCACTGTTACCACACAATTCCTAATCGTTATCTCTTCTGGTCAGTAAGACCTTGTCTTGTCAGTCGTCCCCCTCATCACTGCACTACAGATTGTGTGTGTGTGTGTGTGTGTGTGTGCACACGGATGTCTGAGTCATCATGCCCTTGTCTGTCATAGTCACCACTGCAAATTTTTCCAACCAAGAGCTCTCAGTCCTGTTGAAGACAGATAAAAACCTACTCAGCTTCCTCTGCTTCAATATGAATTTTACTGTAGCGTCCCACTCTTTTCCCTCACAGTGGATCAGCACAGGCACCGAAGTAGCTGAAATCACTGCAATAACAGCTCAGTAAGTAAACATGCAAAGTGTGAGGAGATATATGCCAGGCACTGTTTCGGGAGTGATGGTAATATGTGCTCATTAATGAGTCCTTTGCTGTAGACTTAATGCCACATGCAGCTATTCTCAGACACAACCCAGCAGAAATAAACGAGGAAAATAAAGTGATCTCAGAAAGATTAGGGACATTTTTATTTGAGGCCACATTGGGTTCAGCGTATAACAGCCTCATTCCTCCTACTCCCTCTCTTCCAGTCTTTAGGTGGTCGTACATGGTTTCAAAGGTCAGGAGATGAAGCATGCTCCTGCACTTTTACGACAAAACTGTAGGAGCTTCCAAAGAAGTCACTTAACAATAGCACAAACTCAGCCTGTGGACATTACTTTGCCTTACAGAAAGCTACTGAATATACTATGCTACCTCACACACAGCTATAATGCTTTGCAACTCACCTGATGCCTGTACCTGTAACAACGTTCCTAGAAATTTTACCTATCCCGACCCAGCCATGATAGATATCAGAAGAGACACAGTGCTCCGTATAGGGGTGGATACTGAGTACCAGTCCTAAACTGGCGCTTACCGATTGGTCAAAACTGAAATACAGAAAAGCATTAGCATTAGTATTGTAACATCATTCACTTTAATAATGGCAAGCATTTTAAATTAACTTTTTATTTCGATTTCCCACCATTAAAAGGAGATTGCAGAATAACTCATAACTAGTAACTAATTATGACACTCTGTTTAGAGTTATAGGAAGTTCAATAACTGTATTTAAGTTTACTTTATTTGTAGTGAAGTGGCAGCACACATGAAGGCATTGATATATTATTTCTGCCAAAACTGAAAACACAAGAAATGTTTTAGCAACATGTCCTCAAAATGATAAGGAGATATTATATGTCATGGCCTCAAGCCAACAATGCCCACATTTTCTCTACATATTTAAGAAATTACAAGTTGATTTGATCAGCAGAGCAGAAGCTTGAAATTCTGGCTAAAATTGGACCGTGTATGCTACCTTCGTTGGAACTCGCTCCCGATTTACGTTAAAACTGCTGCAGAAGATGAAGACATAGTACTTATGGCAAAAAGGGCACTGACTGCCCTGCTCCGGCTTACGTAGAGTGCAGGAAGGAGTATCATGAGGCACATAGAGTCATGACAAGAAACGACTCAGACAGCGAGAGTAAACACAGGAAGCTAGTATACAGTAATTGAATAGAATACAGATGAAAAAAGAAGCGCTCGTAACAGTAGCAGAGGCGGCAGAGGCAGCAGAGGCGGCAGAGGCAGCAGAGGCGGCAGAGGCAGCGGTGATGGTCTGTCAGCACCAATCAGTCTTCCTCAGGCTGAGCTTTGCAAACTCTGATCATGCCTCAAGTCACTGCTAAACATTTACATAACTGCACACAGAACTAATACAACCTTTGACCTTCCACTACACTGCTTGATGGACCCATGTGGGCTGCAGTGTAGAGGCAGTTCATGCCAAACTCATTTAACTAAAAACAGCGGCCTCTCTTTTTGCCAGTGGAGGGTCCTTCTCTCTCTCCACATGCACACATGCACGTACAAACACACACATGGAGCAGTTTGATGTCTTAATGTCTAAGCCACACTCCCACGCTCATAATATATTTGGGATGAATTGAAATGGTCATCTAAGAAGATCAGAGAGGCGTCTCAGCAGCATGACCCCCATCTCAGTCCAACGCAGCCCCGCATCCCACATCCTCTCTTTAATCTCTTGCCATCTCAGTTTGCTCCAAAAAGTCAAACCAGCCGTGAAGATCAATTCCTACAAAGCAGCAGCTGGCCCATTCTGGCCACACTACATCCAGTGCTGTTCACAGACTCACATGCTGTTCTTTTAGTTATCCTTTTATAACACAGGGTTATTTTCTTTAATTAAAATATATAAACCTGGCATCTATAAATGTCTTTTCACAACATTTTAGAAAAAACAAAAACGGCAAAAAATTTAAATCTCTTTTAGGCATGCGCAGTACACTTAATGCAGGACTGAAATAGGTTTACACACACCGGTTCGTTCAGGTCAAATCCAAAATCTCCATTCCATGTAGGGTTTATAGTGCAGTTGTCCTTGAATTCCACTGCACAACAGCAACTGAATATAAAGTGTGTCTGTTCTGATGGAATAGTGCTTGTATGTAATGCAAAACTAAAATCTATTTTCAACCAATAATGCAATCAAAGTAGACCATAAACTGACTAACATTTGTCCCGTATTGCCTGGCATGTTGCTTGTTTTGGTCATTTCCAGGATCCAGGATGAAGGGATCACATGGCAATCATAAGTCAGTGTTTTCTCTGTTATCCTCATCTACATTTTATGTGAGGTTTTCAGGAATTTGTTGTAATTGTTCTTTCGTGTCAGCTCGTATCGGCCACATTTCAGGTTGTCCGGAGAGGAAGATGACGAAATGCAATGATTGTAATGCAGGCAGCTAGGGTAGCATGACAACGAAGAGAGCCACGTGGGAGAGACAGCGCGCACACACAAATTCTGGGAGGTCACAGTGGACACATTTCACAGGTATCTTTTGGGCAGCAACATTTCAGAAGGGCTTCACTACATCATAAGATATTTAGCAAAGGTGTTTCCATTAACCAATTTGTGCATCAACCCTTTGGTAAAAAATGCATCCATACACGTGATGTCTTGCATACACGTGAAAACACAATGAGCCCACATTACCCAAAAACCAGAACAATGCACCAAAGCCACGCTGTCAGAATTATTGGAAATGATTTCTGTTATATCATTCTAAAAGTGTGAGCTAACATTTGAGGATTTACATACTGATTGATAAAATTAAAATTGTGGCACAATAATAATAATAACAACAATAATAATAATAATGGTAGTCCAGACTCTATAGCTGTTGTATGCTTGCACATGTAAATCAAAGAAGCTGATGTAAGGACAGCTTGGAAGAGATTGCTGTTTCTTGACCTATATCTGTGATTATTCTGTCTAGAAACTGGTGTTGATTTGATTTACAAGCGCCTGAGATTAGAAAAACACAAACGACCACCCCCATGTCTTAACATTTCCTGGCATGGAGGCGGATGACTGTGTAGGCTTTCAGCAAATCAAATCCGTCCTCCAATGCATCTCAATCCTCAGAAACTGATTCTTTCACCGATATCAATCTACCAGCCTCTGTCTGCTCCATCCTCCGCAGCAATGACTTGTCCTAGTCAATTGACAGCATTGCCGCTGTTTGAGAGGAACTAATAAAACAGATGAAGTGATCACTGAGCAAGATCGCTTACAGTAGGTTTCTTGTCGAGACATTTCCGGCTAACAATCAAAGGAGAAAAAAAGGGACGCAAGATCTGAGATGCAAAGAAAGTTTGCACTGAGGGTCTGCACTAGGCTTCTCTCTAGGGAAAAAAAAAATTAATCAGGCAAGCTTTGTGCTCAGGCCACAAGCGAGGCCAACACAGAGCTGGATCCTTGCTGTGAGCCGCAAAAGAACAGTCAGATATTGGCTCTTAATTGAAGGCAGCAGTTATCTGTGTGCATAGGCTCCCTGCTGCGAAATTGTGGTCAAACACATTGAGATACTGGGAGGCTACTTCCCCTCTGTTGCTCTTCCCTCTCTCAGCATTTTATGTTGCTCCGTTAATCTGTAAACCCTGTCCTTGCTGATTAGGTTTATTTTCGAATAGATTTACGATTCATTATACAGTATGATAGTCAACAAGTATGAGATGGCTTTAAGTTATCTATATTTGTCAAATCCTCTGCTCTCTTTCCGTCAGTCAATTCATTTCTATTATATGTGCGGTTACCTTGTGTGAGAAGGGGAAACTGGATGAAAAATGAGTGCTTATCAAAACTGTAATGAAAATTCAGCAAGCTGGTAATTGAATACGCACAACTGAGTCCTGACAAGAAGGATTCTATCAGCAGACATGACACAAGTGCCTCGCCTTGAATTTCTCCAAACTCCATCAATCAACACACGTCACCAAGACGACCAGGTCACTGGGCGTTCCAGCTCAGTAAGAACCAATCAGTGACATCGTGGAAAGAGGGGGTCGAAGGGTCGAGGTGGCAGAGAGCACACAGATACTAAGAGGGGGAATAGAGAGAGGGTGAGACAGGAGGAGTGGATATACTTTGTCATGACGTGACCTTTGTTTTTCTTAAGTTTGCATATTCAAATGAAGCAAAATACCCATAGGCTTGCAGCTGCCGTGAATTTATTTTGAAGCAGAATCTTTCACTCGGCTTACTAAAAGGACAGGCAATATATGGTGACCGATGGCAGCTGCATTGCACCGCTTTTTGTTTGCCAAACTAAGGATATGCACACAAATACACAGACACATGAACAAATGCACTCTCTGGTCCCAAAGCTATTCATGAAAACACCATATCCAATGCACTCCTAGGGCAGACTGAGGTTGCATTGTACTGAAGAGGATATCAGACTACATTTACCAACCGATCATACACATGACACCAAGGGAGTGGCCTCAGCAGCCTTTGACTTACCCATTGTGTCCCCTATTTTGGCTGTTTGCCATGCAAGCCATAACAAACCATTACTGAATGAAATCTCCTGGGGGCTTTTTTTATTCTTTTTAGACACTAGTCATGAGCTGACAAGAGGCTGACGAGTTGACAATTACTTTCTTGATCACAGATTAAACTGACAGTGAGTGAAAGACGTAGCATTTAAAATCCAGGTGTCTCCATGTCTCCTCACCCGTGAGATACAGTATGCATATGGAGGCAAAGAGAGAGGCAAAGGGAAGAAGGACCAATATAATACAAAGGGGCATAGGGAGCAGAATTATTGCTATTGGAATGGGGGCATGCATAGCTTTTAAAGTCAGATTGCTCTTAAGTGGCTTTGCCCTGTTGGCAGCGACGGAGGCAGTCAGACGGGTCTATTTCAGCAGCATCCAGTCAACTCAATGACACTACCCTGGGAGACAGTGAGAGAATTAAACTGAGGCTGAAAGAGGCACAATTCCAACTATAGGAGAGATGAAGAGAAGATATAAGCTGGATATACTTTTTTTTTGAGGACCTCATCTGAAGTATTAAATATTATTATAGGCTTTAAAAAGTCTTGGATTTCATTTTATTGATTTTTTTTAACCTCTTTATCACCATGCCAGGGATATTGCTTGATATGCGTATAATTGGAGAAGTTGAGAAATACTTCCTTATCAACCACCACAACATTTGGTTGCTTGGTCAGCAGTTACTTGTATGTGTGGAACTTGAAGTCCCACAGGACCTTAGCTTGGTAGCTCTCGGCCACCTTCAGAGGTGACTCCCATTTGGACTTGGGGAGCTCCAGTCTGTATTCAACACAGATGTTCCTGTACACTATCCCAGCCACCTCTCAGCTTGCATTTTGAACCCTGCTACTATGTGCTGAACTGTGTCTGGGGCATCTCTGCACAGCCTGCACTATGGTCCCGTCTGCTGTGGTAGAAAGCTGCCTCTATGGATCTGGTCCTTAGGGCCTGTTCTAGTGCTGCTATGATCAGAGTCTCTGTGCTGTCCTTCAGACGAGCCTTTTGTAGTCAATGGTTGGATTTTGTATTGTAAGTCAGAAAAGAGAAGAGGAAGAAGGGTACTTTTGAGGGAAATTACTTCTCTGCATTTTTACCAATCCTCAATGAGGAGCAGTGGATCAGCCAACACACACACATGCAAACGCACACAACAGCGCCCGAGGACCAACTCAAGATCTTCCACATTTGCCTTGGTCAAGAGCAATGGCAGGAGTAATTATCATAGCACATATGTTTTTTGGTGGGTGGGGGAAACCAGAGCGCCCGGAGGAAACCCTTGCTGACATGGGGAGAACATGCAAACTTCACACCCTGGGATTCCAACCAAGACCACTCCACCGTGCCGCCAACTCCCTCTATCTGCCGATGCTGTATCCCATTGAGGAGATTGTCCTTCCATGATGTTTCCTCTTCTTCTATTCCATCAACCTCTGTTTTGTTTTGTTTTTGCCTGAGGTACTCAAATAGCAGTTTGTCCCGGGGGGCCATCTTCCTGACATATTCTTGGATGCTCCTCGTTTCATCTTGAATAGTAAATCTGACACTCACTAGTCCTCAGCCCCCCTCTTTTCAATGAGCATTCAGTCTCAGGGTGATAGACTTAGGGTGGAACCCTCTGTGCATTGAGAGGAGTTTTCATGTCTTGACATCTGTGGCATCTATCTTCTGCGGCCAGTTTATTATCCTGGCTTGGTATTGGATGGCTGGTGGGGCGTACATGTTGATGCCTTGGATCTTACTCCTACCCTTGAGCTGGCTTCTCAGGACATCCCTTACTGTCGGGAGGTATCTGCCTGTGGCCGATCTCCTTAACACACACACACACACAGGTGTCCCTTGCTATCTGTGGGTTTTCCATTCACGTTACAGGTAATCCGCAGTCCAGTGATGGATACATTAATCTGAATATTTTTTGGGGGTTTCGAAACGTACCCTGAAAAAAACAGCTTTACGGAAATACATTGTGGAGTATAAACAAAACATTAATACTTTAAGAAGTCCTCTGCATATAAGTGTTGCACTCACAATTATCACTTCCTCTTGCGTTTCATGCATCCATTTAGACGAATCGCACAGTTTTTACCATGAAGTGATTACCTCGGAGTACGCTTATCATGGGTCAAAGCATAGTGCTTCTAGTGCTTCTCAAAGTGCTACATAAGAAAGCAATGAGCCTACAAGAAAAGGTTGAATTGTTGCATATGCTATGGAGACTTAATTCAGCTGCTGCTGTTAATCCCCATTACGGTATAAACGAGTCAACTGTAACGTATATCAAAAAGAAAGAAAAGAAAATCTGTGATGCTGTTTCTGTAGCAACACCATATGGTGCAAAGCATCTGCATGTTGTGTGAGATCCTAATATCTCTCATGTAGAAACTGAAACATTTATGTGGGTGCTGGATTGCTATAAAAAGGGAATTCCTGTATACAATAATACTGTATATACCGTATATGTGTGTTTGTATGTATATATAAACATATACTGTAACAAATTGGGGAGAGAGGCAGTGGTGGCAGTGAGCAGTGAGACACAAGGAGCACCAGTCAGACTGGCTGAACGGAGCCCTGGTGTCCCTCTGTAGATCTGGTTCAAACCAGGGACAGAGGCAGTATTATAGAGCTGTGGGCCTGGTCAGGGGAGAACAATGGCCACTGTGTGTGAGCTTTTAGAGCATCCTAACAGCTGGGAGATAGGAGGTCTGTCAGTAGCTCCACTAAATGGCACATAACGGGGTGGTGTGCGTGCACACACACACACACACACACACACACATACACATAGAGTCTCTTTCTGCATTTGCCTACATGGACCAGCTTACCCTGTCTCCTTCATTCCAGGCAGCTATTCCTCATTTTACTGTCTTGCTTTTTTATTTCCCACTATCACTCCGTATTTGTGACCTCTGTTATTTTCTGTGTCTTGTTATTACCCCAATTCTCCTCCTCTGTGGAGAGACAAAGACATAAAGAGAGAGAGAGAGACATTATTCTTACTGGCATGAGAAAGCCAGACACTGGCAGAGGATCAGAGCAATGTCAATAAATAAGAGGGGTCCAAAAGCCTCAGCAGGAGGCACGCCAAAGCTCTTCTATCGCAAGGGCCTTGAAACATGGGGAAAAACCTGAGAACTGCAGTCTGTGCTGGAATGTCACCCCCTCGCAGCAAGGAGTTCACAGACACAATCAGACAAAATATTCAGGGGATAAACTTTTCGCCAAGACCAGCGATACAACGGAACACCTTTATTCAAAATCTGGTATGAGAAAGCAGGTTCAGATGAACTTAACCTTCTTGTGTTAAGTTTTTTTCCCCTCCAAGCTTTCTACATTATGTGAAAAAAACAAAATCCAGGAGGTACAGAAAACCAACTTGAAAATTAAGTGCAGACTTCAAAAATAAGAATAACAGTCTAGAGGTCAAAATGCCTCATTGTGCTACGTTGTACTTGTCCACTCAAACCCGACCAGTGATAAATTCAGTCTGTGATTCTGGACTGGATTCAATCGAAAAACCTTACGTTATTTTAAACACATGCCAGTCTGTATAAAATATTGCAAATATTTTAATAACTCTGAGCTGCTATCCTAAAGCTCTGACTCTTGACATTTGGGGTGACATTGTTGCAGACTGATCAATTTAACAGCTGCATGGGCGCCAGCCTACTCAGAAGAGTGACCAACATGCTTGATTCAGACGCTAGAGCCCCACACACTTAGATTCATCTTGTCTCATTTGGAAATTGTACACATATTGTGTGAAGAATGTAATGAAGAATATGTGACGATTGCAGCTGATTTTTTTTTTTCTAATCCTTACCATTTGTACAAAACTTTAAAATGTATCTATCATTTACAATTTAACCTACATGTAAATAACCAACTGCTTCATGTGAAATAAGAGTATATTGGTGGTCCGTAGCACCCGACCTATACCAGTGGATTTCGTGGTCAGAGCAGAATTTGCTTTAAAAAAATCCTTGTTTCCAGACAAAGTTTGAAAAAAATACCACTATGACCTGCTTTTTAATGCACAGAGAAATCCAGGTCTAAACTTTGAAATCCAGGTGCAATGTGCTTCACATGGCCAGGTTTGGACCAGTTTGCATATGTAAAATGAATTTAAGTTTTTGGAATCAGTATCTGCGCATAAACTTTATGACCTACAATATACACAGCTCCCGCAGTTACTATCACAGCAACAGACAGCACACACACACACACAATTCTATCTTGTCTCGGCTACAGATTACAGCTACTGATCATCCCCCTCTGTGATTCATTCATCACTAACTATAGGTCTGCTTGCATGTGTTCACTGCAGCCTGCTCTATAACGCTCTGCCCAATTTCAGAACTGGCTTTTCACAGTCACAGTTCCCTGCAGCATCACAGAAAAGCAAACAGACAAACTACTAATTTATCTGGACAATTTGCAATTCACACGCCATACGGCACCTCATGAGTTTGCCTCACGCACTGCACCTTACACCTTCAGGCAATCACCAAATACAATCTCATCACTGTAAAACAGTCTAAACTACACTTTTCCCCAGGACCAATGTTCTTGCTGCACTTGAAGTAGTACAGAGAAGGTTTCGGGTTTCACAAAGCATGATTTTCCCTTGGTTGAGGGCTACCATCCCCCATGACTGCAAACCAAGCTAGCTGGAATAGGACCCCAGCCCCATCCTCTAGTCTGTAGCAAGTCAATGCATTCATGTTGGGGAAATTTGACCACTCCGTGCCCACAACAAGGTTTTGCTAAACCATGTTGTGAGAGACTAAACTAAACACCCCGAGGGCTACTAGAATGTGTACAAAAGGGATCTGTGATGCCCTGTAAATTATTGTATTGCAAATATTTGCTCCACAGTTTCTCACCGACGTGATAGTCCTCAGACTATGTGTGTCAAAGCGCTGCTGTGCAGATGTGGAGCTTTGCTGTCCCTTCAGACAGTCACATCACATCTGGAAAGGATAATTGTCCATGAGGAGACACAGAATTTAGACTTTAAAAAGCATACTTTTATACAGTCTAGATTTCTGGCGTTGTCAACATTATCACATCTGTCACCCGAGTACTTCATGTGGCTCAATGATGGCCAGGCAGTGTTAAATTGCCACGGCTGTTACCAGTCAACCAGCTCCAGTTTTGCAGTCTTACGTTACAACACGTTGACCTGGTTATAATGTAGTTACTTGCAGCCGTGAGATGCAGTAACGGATCCTGTGAAGTCACATTTTCCCCAAATTTTCCTTCCAAGTTCATGAAAATATACCGCTGTGTCCCTAACGCGGATAGTGTTTCTTTATTACCTGACACGTTGGTTGCGTTCTTCTTATTTCCTTTCCATTTCTAATTAATTGAAAGGCATGCCACCGAGTCCAGGAATTTTAATCTCCAGTTCGGGTCCATAATAGTGCCGATGCACCGCTAAAATAAATGCACTCCTGTTGGAAACGGCAGCGGAGGGGAGGAACCCAAGCACCACTTTTCCAAAGGGATTCACTATGTGGACGTTTCTGACAAAGACCACAAAACTGCTCCCATCAAGGGTGCGACCGGCTTAGTAGCTGAAAAGTCTCTGACAATTACCCTTACATACCGATAAATATGCGTTTTACAACAATTACGAATAGAAACAAACACTTATTGTTGAACGGAGTCCCTATTATTATCAGCACTAATGGTATGTGCCACTCTATTGTTGGGGCGTGAGGACGCGTCCCATACTACTGCTAGAGGAGACTCGCGGACAACATGCACTCTCACGTGATTGGCTCTTTACTTTCAGGCGTAACGTGCATAACAATTGCAATAATGTTTCGCTATTTATCTGCCGCTTGTATAATGGTATGAATTTATAATATTCATCTGTAAAGAAAACAAACAAAAAAAAAGGAGCTAAAAATTTATTGTGACTTTCCCTGGAGTGGGATCCCTTAAAAGCACGACACTCATAGTATTTAAGAAATAGTCTTTCACAGATGTCAATGGCTTCACATCAGCCCAATAACTAAGAATATTCCATGATTTCAAAATGATTAAAATAGGAGACATCCGATATATTTTGGCGAAATTCACAATATGAGATTTGGATAGAAATTTTTGTTCTTTTAACTTTATTTACGTTATAATAATATATATAATAATATAATATAAT
>OMNV01009325.1:0-21069 GCA_900303265.1 Brotula barbata | reverse complement strand
ATAATATAATAAATAGGGAAATTTATTAAAATTTCATTTTAATATAAGATTCTATTTCAGTTACTCCTAAAATCATTATATGAAAATGAAAACTCTACTTTATTCAACATTCATTTTGAAATTTTTTCAACGGAAGTTCCGCCTCGTGCTTCCGTGAGATTCACAACAGTCAAGATGTCTGCTGCCATATCTTCCCTCTCGTCGTATGGGAGCGATTCAGATTCAGAAAATGAGTCGGAATCTAATTCCAGCCCCAAAAAAGAAGACCAAGACGCCATGGCTCACCTTAAACCTCTACAATCTGGAAGTGTGATGTCTCTGGCTGCCCTCAATCCTGCGCCCGAAGTCGCCGTAAAGGTATGCTAACCTGCTAGTTAGCGTTAGCGATTCACAGGCTATATGTACGCACGTCGGGCGCCAATATTTGAGTTGCGAAAACAGATTAATGATGTTAATCTGAGGTCACATGAATCTTTTTAGGCGTCTCCGAAAATCTACCGAAACACGAATCAAAACACAGAACACGAGGGAGGAAGACTACATAATGGTTCTCCAACATCCAATCTAATGTGATGGTGTGCGTATTCTTCGTGAATGGGCAGTGTGTTGCTAGTTTCATCGTTAGATTGGTTCAAATTAAATCACACCTGTTGATTTCAAATTTATTTATTGTTTCTCCCCATGCCTGCGTGGGTTTCCTGCCGCATCTCCGGTTTCCTCTTCACTCAATAAACGAAAAACGTGCGTTAGACTGATTACTCCTTCCATTGCCCTCGATCAAGGCACTAGGCGGAAGACCTGGAGTTGGTCCCCAGCGCTTGTGTGTGTGTGTGTGTGTTTGCGTTTGCGTGTACATGTGAGACGGTGTGAACTAGAACGGTATATTTGGGTATGTGACAAGGTGAAAATAGTAGGATAAAATAGTAAAAGTCAGCCTGTGTGTCAGTAAATGGGCTTCACACCACTGTGTTTAAGGACTGTCCTTGTTGAATTTGAAGTAGAGAAGCTTGTGTGGGGTTTTAGATAATATAGCATTTTATTCAAAAACATGAAAAAAAAAATGCCAATAGTGAGCTTCAGTCAGTTTCCTCCACAGTTTACAACCTCTTCTGACTTGGAGAGCGTCCTCTCACACGGGAGAGCAAGCTGGTCCTCTTTCACACCGAGTTAGCTGGATATTGGCAGGATAGTTGTTCCAGGTATTGTGTTTGCATTTACACATATTCTGCCCCTGCATTTCACTACCAGGAATGTTATAATTGTTATGACTGTCAGCCTTGTTGACTAAACAATCAAGAGAAATCAACCAAAGCAATACATTTGGAATTTTGACAGACCAGTTAGGGAGATTTTATGTCATTCATATCTGATATGATTGTCTTCTGAGGCAGTGTCATGAACTCAGAAATACCTGAAAAGTAATAAATAAGCAGGAAAGGGAACAGTACAAAATATATGTGAAAATTAACTTAGTTGAGTGCTCTTGTGTCTTCATTGCCATTTGATAGTAAAAAGTTCATGTGTTTGTGTAGGAAGAGGGATATTTGCCTGATCAAATTGTCTACTCTGCGCTCTAGATGTAGATGATAATACGACAAGACTGACAAGTATTCTTACTATTCACCAGTGATCTTTCCCACTCAGAATTATTTAGTAACAGATCAATGGTGGTGCTGTGATATAAAAACTTGACTGTTTTATTAACATTATTTGTTGTATGAGTCTTTGACAAGTGTGCGTTCTCAACATCCTGGTATGAAAACTCTGCCAGCAGAGATTAATTTGCGATGCAGTGTGAGCGCTCGCTCATGTCCTGTGTGGAGAAGAGCTCAAGGGGTTCAAAACATGAGATGAGTCAAGGCGCTTCATACGTCATAAGTCACGTCATCTTACCAACAACAGCAAAACAGGCTCGGTGGGAAGGAATAGGGAGATGTTGTGTAAACATGTACAAATGCCATTTTAAGAATGTTCTTTAATATATATTCAGTTTGCTGAAGAGTCTTACTGACTTTTGTTATTTGTCAAAGAATGAGAATCTCATTGTTGACCATGCGAATTTCCCTCGGGATGAATAAAGTATCTATCTAATCTAATCTAATGTTCATGTCCATTTAGGAGTCTGTAGAGACCGGAATACACCTGGACCCAGCACTGAAAGAAGTCAGTTATAATCCTACATATGAGACCATGTTTGCACCAGAGGTAAGAATAGGCAGATTGTGTACATGTTGTGATGATATAATAAGAGGCTTTGTTGTGTTTCAACAGAAATATGAACAAACCAACTCTGTATAAGTGCAAGGGAAGCGAATTGATGAGACTTCACATGAGGGTTGATCCCTGAGCAGAGCAATCTACTTGTTTGAGAACGAAACGTGCTTCAGCATATTACATCCACAACACTAATGATTACATACTACACGTTTTGTGTATATTTGGAAAAAAAACAAACATCACACACCACATAGCCTTATTTGCTTTACTGCCTGCTATGTGATATGATCTATATTTACACTCCTCTTCTACTGCTTCCACTCAGTTTGGCCCAGTGAACCCATTTAAAACGCAGCAGATGGCTGCCCCTAGGAACATGTTATCGGGCTACGCAGAACCTGCTCACCTCAATGACTTTATGTTTGAACAGCAAAGGAGGACCTTCTCCACCTATGGTAAGATGACATATTCTCTCAAATGGATTTGATGTGGTAAATGTGTTGGCTCCATTCAACTTTAATGCAGTTTGTGATATTCTCCACACTATTCTGCCTTTAGGCTATGCTTTGGATCCATCTGTTGACACAAATCATGTTACCACTAGTAGCTACATTGGGGCAGTGGATGAAGCAGAGAAAAATAAAGGTAATCAATCACCATTAATTCATCAGACTGTAGCTAGGAGTGTAAATGTCGCTTCAATCTGTGTGTCCTGTTTTTTTTCATGGTTAGTGTTGATTAATAGAAATTCAGAGTCATATGTGGTGGCTTCCTTCAGGGCTAACTGTATTTGAGAGCGGAACTAAGAAGGCAGATAAAAGGAAAAAGGTCAAAGGTGGAGATGCAGCAGAAATTGACAACTTCCTTGGGCCATGGGCGAAATATGCTGATGAGAAAGATGTGGCCAAACCATCAGAGGTAAAGTTGTGTTCATTATGGAATATGGAATTGATGTTTCACCATTGGATCACTGGGTTGTGCGGTCTGCCCTTGTAACTGCAGCCAGTAAGACAACTGTTTTGTACTTCCTGATTTGATTTTTTTTTCTAGGATGAGCAGAAAGAGCTTGATGAAATCACAGCTAAGAGGCAGAAGAAGGGAAGGAATGAGGAAGATGCTCCGGCTGAAGAGAAGACCATTCTTCATGGTACCTTGACTTGACGTTTTAATAGCTATGCCACTCGCTGAATTTATCTTTCAGTTATTTTAAGTCTTTAATCATAGTTTGTGTAGCCTGTGAATATTTCATTTCTGGGCTAGTTAGAAATCTTACCAAAATTGCTTAAGAGGTTGGCCTCCCATGTCCTCTTAAAATGCATTTTAATTAAGCCAGATATTTACATGATATGCTTATTTGTGATTCCTCTCCAGTTAAGGACATGTATGATTACCAGGGGAGGTCCTACCTCCACGTTCCTCAAGATGTGGGCATCAATCTACGCAATGCAGATGCTCCAGACAAGTGTTACCTACCCAAGAAACAGATTCACGTCTGGTCTGGACACACCAAGGTCAGTGGGAACTCAGAGGGGATATATGTATAATTTAAATTTCGTTTGTGTGCAAGTATCTGTTCTTGCTGGTTATGTTGATAGGGTATGAGCTGGTGCTACCATCGTAGTGTTATTTTTAGGTAGCGATTCTTTTTTTTTTTTGATAGACATAAATTCCAGCATTTTAAGTCTAATGAGCAGCTTCTCTCTGACTTATCCATAATGATTCTGTCTCAGACCACTGTTTTTCATAACAGCAAACACTGGCCTTCATTGAGTGATTCCAGGAAATATGTTAGTCAAGCTTGAGATTTGCCTAGCTGCTTCTAGGAGAGAGAAATTTTTCAAGGATTAAATTGGTTTCCATTTACGTTGTGCAGGAATGGTCAGACTAATACAAGGACAAAAAGAGAATGAGGGTGTGGACTGGTTGCACAGAAATCACAGTAATTTGGTGTCGTTTTGTGAATCATGGCAGTTTTAAAATATTTTATTATTACTTTAGGAAAGTCACTGAACCCATTCAATCACCTTGTGGGAGAATTAATTAAAAGTCGTGTGTGAAATACAGAATTGGCTGTCATGGTGGAGTTGAAACCAGTATGACCACTTGATTTGTCTTGAGGCAGAAAAACTTTTATTTCATTAAGACACTGTCTACACTAAGTAATTTAAGGATCAGGAGGAACCTTCCAGCAGATTATTCATGATAAAAAGCCTTACAAGTAATTATTCATTTTTCCTGTGTATTTTCTTCTAGGGTGTCAGTGCAATCCGACTGTTCCCTCGATCTGGTCATCTACTCCTCTCGTGCTCTATGGACTGTAAGATCAAGGTATTAAACGCTAAGGGGTAGCATTTTAAAAGCCACAATAGGTTGTAGTACACAAGCCATTCAGGAGTAATGCTCAGCCTCTAGTATCCATTAAATGCACCATATTAACACTACCTTGCACCAATGCAAAAAGACACAGTGTTCATAATACTGTATTCAAGTAAGAGCATCCTATCATTTTATGCTACGGGTGTTTGTTGTCTAATTTATGTTTTGCATTTTTAACCTAAGCATATTCATTGTGGTGTCATTGGAGAACTGTTGAGTGCCTTGCTTGTGACACCATACAGGTCAAAGGCATTGCCTATACTTGGAAAGCGTTTACGTTTATCAAACATTATGGCGACGCTTGTGAGTCATGGTGGTGCAACATGTAAACATGCAACCAAACGTGCAGTGATAAATGCAACCTGGTTGCAGGCAATGATGCGCTGGTTCTGCAGAAATGATTACATGTATGTGTGTGGGACATGAAGAATTAACTGGCCAACACACTAAAGTGATTTCATTTGGATTATTCTGCCCTTTGAACCAGCATACTTTTAGAGCACAGTGTGTTTAGACCACATCGATATAATCACACCTTCTCACTCTCTTTACAGCTGTGGGAAGTATATGGTGAGAGGAGGTGTTTCCGAACATTTATTGGTAAGTTTGCTGTTTATTTCCTGTATGTACCCATTCAAATGTAATTTTGGATTGTGACAGTCAATGTTAATTCTTACCTTTACTCTTAAGTTAATGCTTATGTAATATTATGCAATTCACCAGCTAATCGTAACATTTCATAAACATATCGTCAGCAATCTTGCAGATGTCAAATGTCCTCGTTCTCTGAATGAAGTCCGCCTTTAGGGAAATTATGCACAGCAGTGACAGAATGTGAGCTCAGCAATGCTGCAACGTTAATGACGAGTTTGCTGACCACTGAGGTGAAGCACGGGGGTGTTTTTGGAAGGAGTGGTCAGGGGGTGTTGGTGTAATGCATGCAGCTCACTCTCACACTCTTCCCATAGATAGCACACTGTCAGAATAGAGATCGTTTCCAGCTGTGGTTCGGCTTGTCAGCTCCTTCACAGTGTATGCATAATTCAGTAGCCCAGGGGCTAAGGGGAACAAGACATGGGAGGGTAAGAGAGGGCACAAAACACAGAGAAGAACAGGCTGCAAGAAAGCAGTTAAGGAATGGATAAACTGAAAGAGTGGCTCATGAGAAGTTAGCCTTTGCTAATACTGATGATGATTTATCTTATTTTGGGTTTTTTTTGTTCATGGCTGTCTTGTACTGTGTATCATAGTTTTTTAACTAAAATTTTAAGTCTGAAATTCTACATCAGTAAATCAATAGTAATTTGTACTTGCCACCATAATCTAATGTTAAATAACACCAAAATTTTCAAATTGTTATTTGATTATTCATGTAGATGAGTTATTAAAATGTGCAAAGAACAGGGGTTTTCAACTGAAGGTATTGCAGGTTGTCAATGACAATGACTTTTGTGAGTCACTTTTATACCAGAAGCAGTTAAAATGTTTTATAGTTTTAATTGTACAATTTTAAAAAGATGTTTGAAATTAATGAAATCCATCTCAGAATTAGCCTTTAGTGAAGTTCTGGATGGGCTGGAAAAGCAGTGAATTGTTTTTTGACTCTGTACCTCTGTGCAAGTGGATTTTCTGCACTAGCATATCTGATGAATAAACACAGGGCTAAGCTAGACCTTGCCCAGAAATAGGGAAAGATCTAGCCTCACTAATAGACAAGAGAAAAACCTAATCTCAGTCCCTGTCCCCACCCTGCACATCAGTCTTGTCAGAAGGGGTTCCATGGACCAAAGTAGGTTCAAACGCCCTGTTTTAGCACAGACTAACTCCTGCTCAAATTCAACCACAAGTGTTTTGTCCTTTTTCACCTGAATAGATGTCTTTTTAGAATTTTGATTAATGTTATCTGGTGCCTAACTAAATTCAGTTTGTAGGGATGTTGGATATAATTAAAGATTGTGTTGTGTGTAGCATGGGAACAGTGGAGGATGTTATATGGATTTGCATGAATAAGCATTCAGGGTTTATTGTTAGGCATATTTTCATTTTTGGTTGCAGTAATCTGTGAAAAGGGTACATTTGATTACACATGTTCCTCAGTTTCTACCAGTAGTTTGTGTAGTGTGTGTAGGAGCACTTGTGTTCCTACACACACACACACACACACACGCACACACACACGCACACGCACACACCCCAGCAAGGCTTTGTGTGGCAGCATTGCCTTTTGTCTGCCAGCAAGCAGGAATAGTAGGCAGCGCTTAGCCCCAGTGGTCTCTGCTATAATCGTGGAAACAGTGCAGCCCTGATAAAAGCCTGTTTTAACAAGGGAGACGTCTGAGTACACAGAGCCCAGAGGGAACATGTATTACTTTCACTGTATGAGAGGGAGCTAGAGGGTTGCATAGTGTAAGGTTAGGAAATGAACAGGAAGGGGTGAAAAACATTTCCCATTGCCCACTTCATCTTTCTTTAACAGTATGCCTCATTTCCATTAACTAGATTATATGTTACTCATATGAATTGGTATCAAAGAACGACAGCTGCGAGAGACTCAATAACAACACTGGGGAACACGTATCGGATCCTATATGTATTTATGAAATCTCTCCTCCTTAACTTTAGGTCACAGCAAAGCAGTGAGAGACATTTGCTTCAATAATACTGGTACCCAGTTCCTCAGTGCTGCCTACGACCGCTATCTCAAACTCTGGGACTCTGAGACAGGTAGGCACCTCTGCTCACATTTCAAGTGAAACACCACATGGATGTCTTCTATTAATATATCTTAGTACCATTTGGGAAGCAGAAAAACAACATTGTCTCTGTTTTTACCCAAACTGGGTAATGTGCAATTAATGGTGGTCTAAGATTGCATTAGGATGGGTTTATCTAATCTTCAGACTCCCTTCTTTGTTTAAACAGACGTACATGTTAAATTTTTCAGTTCCATTTGAAGTTGCAATTTATAACAAGATTATGTATTGGAGTGCAAGTTTAAGTGGAACTGTGTGAACTGAGATTATAGTTACGTTCGCCTGTTGTGCTGTCATCTCAGCACCCCTAAACTACCCTCCAGCAGGGGGCAGAAACGAGCATAATCCTCCACTAGTTACTGTTGGAGGCCACATGAAAGACCAATTTCAGCTGATGGGATTAAATCATTTCACAGTTGCAGTTTTTCAAATCAAACTCGATACATATTCAGTTTCAAACCAAATCTACAACGGCTGAAAATTTGCTGTGGGGTTTAGTCGTTTGGTTTGAATTTCCGCATTTCTTCCTTCAGCTGTGCAAAGCGGGGAGGGAAAATTTTATATTTCCTCCACATTTGTCCCAGTTGAGATACTAGAGGGAAAACAGAAGGTGTTAGTTACAAAAAGGAATCATTCTGGTCTCAAGGACATACATATGTTGAAGAGTTAAATCTATTGAGATGGGAGTTTTAATTCCCCATTTTCTGTTCTCTCCAAGCAGTGATGGAAGCATCACTCCTGTGGTGATTCGTCTTCGCTGAAAAGAATTCGAATGATAAACATAATTTTGCTGCGTTACAACAGCGCAGCAACAGAGCAAACAGAGAGTCTAAATTTTCAGACTGTGTTGTAAATTTAAAATATCTATTGATGAAAAGCCACTGTAGATTACACTGGAAGTTTGACTTCCCATTTTTCCTTCCCTCTGCAGGCCAATGTATTTCCCACTTCACTAACAGGAAGGTGCCGTACTGCGTTAAGTTCAATCCAGATGAGGACAAACAGAACCTTTTTGTGGCTGGAATGTCGGATAAGAAGATTGTTCAGGTAAAGATGACACCTGCTGCATTTAGAACCAGTCAAATTGATTCACACCTCGCCTTGTGTGCGCTTTGTATCCCAGATGGTCCCTTTAATAGAACAGTATCTGATTTGGGTTAATTGTGTACATGTTTTTTTTCTAGTACTAGTAATAATTGGAGTATGCTCATTTTTATTTAATTTTTTGCTGAAAATAGTAAATATTCCCCAGAATCATCTAGATATCTGTATATCTGGCAGAATAATGGCAGTTATGGTTAAACACTGCAGCTCTCTTCTCAGTCTGAGAACAGATGGCTGCTCTTGAGAACAGCTGAAGGACAAGGCAGAAAATAGATAGAATTGGAAGTCATATCTGTTTGGACAGAAACGCATCCTGCCCAACAATCGCATGGAGTTCTGTTGTGTTTGGTCGTCTATACTTTACATTTGTCAATGTGTTTCCAAGTAATGTCGTATAAATGAAAGTTGCTTTAATGCTGGTTAACAATAATTTCAAATGCAACTGCTCTTACAGCATGCCCAGAATGACTGTCATTCTGATTCTATAATGCCTAATGTAAGACAATTTCTACTATTGTACTAATCAGCACCACACCACAATGTTGTGGGATTAAATCAGTTCAGTCAAGTTTCAATTTGAGTTTATTGTATAGCTCCAGATCCAGAATATATAAGAAAAATGGAGTTGTGAGAGAGAGGGAGACACAGTGGGAGTCCAAGGGGTAAGGTCATAGCATCCAGTGGTGGGATGAAATCTCAGGAGCCATTTCAGTGGGATTTTGTTCATCCATGTCCTTTATAGATAAACGTGTTGGTTTTCTCTCATGCCTTCGGTCACTGTGTCTGTCTTTAGTGGGACGTCAGGACTGGTGAAGTGGTTCAGGAGTACGACCGTCACTTGGGAGCTGTCAATACCATCACCTTTGTCGATGAGAATCGTCGCTTTGTGAGCACCTCCGATGACAAGAGTCTCAGAGTTTGGGAGTGGTGAGTGTCAGCAAAGAACATAAACAATAATCCTCTTACTAAGCCTGGAGCTCATTTCTTCAGTCAATAACTTAGAAGGATCGACTGACCCTCTCTATGACTGAGTTCATCCATCTGTGTTACTAATCTGCTGTAATTTAGCCACTTCCATTGTTTGACTGCTTTATATGGGTCTGTTACAAAGGGACTGTCTCCTTCTGCCCCCTCACCCACAGAGCAGTTGAATTAACTTTTCTTCAGAAATAACCTGCAAACTGAGCCTGTGAAAATTTAGTTTACAAATGAGAATTGCTCGGATGACGTTGATGTCAGAGAAAGAGAGGAGATTTCATCATCTGTGTATATTTGCAAATATCTTTATAAGAGCATAAAAGATGTTTTTTGTGTAAGCTTACTGACTTCAGAAATGCAGCCATTTAGGAATATGTGAACAGCTTTTATTCAAGAAGTTAGGACAACTTGGATATCGTGAAGTCCTAGATTTGAGGACTCTGAGGCAGGACATGACTGAACTTGGGATTCAAACTGCACTCTCCACCAGAGGGAGTTCAGTTTGAGAGGTTCTGCTAAGTTTCATGTGTTAGTGTGCACAACAAGATCAGACTTTTCATATCTGCTTGATATGAAAGCAGTGATTTTTTTCAGTTTATCGGTCTTGCAAATTGCAAACTATTCCAGTATTCCCGTTGCAATTAACAAACCCCGAGTGTTCATTGTTGAAAAATGATGCATGTATGTTCTGGTTTACAGCATTGTATGGTTTCTTGGAATGATGTTTTTTCTCCAGATTTGCTAGCTATATGTGTTAACTGGTGAAAATGTAGGATGTCTTTAAATGACCAAGTTTGTGTGAGAAACGAAGGGATGGAACGGTGTCCCTTCAGTCTACTCTGCATGCTTGTTGGGAAGGAGGCTGTTCCCATGGGCTTTTCTTAGCGTGGGAGCGTAACACAGAGTGGTATGTTGGGCCAAAGGCTGGCTTTACTGTACCCCTTTCTCCCACACAGCCACCTGGCTCTCATATTGCGTATGTCTTTATTCTCCTCCCTCGAACCTCGCCCGCCAGAGGTTCTGCAGAGAAGCATTAGGCAGAATTTACCAGTGCAGACAACCACCAGATCTCAAAGTGGCTGAGCTTATTGTGAGGCAGCAGCTCTAGCAGTCATTGACATCACAATGCAAACTCCTACACATAATTGAAATTCTCATTTTGCACACACACACACGCACACACAGAGAGAGAGAGAGAAGAATTTTTCTGAGTACTTTATCTGTAGCCCAGGTTTATCTCCGGGGAGTGGAAAGTCCTTGTATGCATTGTAGGAGGATTACAATCAATCTAAAATGTGCTACAGTTTGAACAGTCAGGGGATTTAGCTCTTGAATATAAAGACATCTTCAGTCAGTGATTAAACTGTCAGCAGGAGGGACACATGATGCAAAGACATGAAAAAGAGGAGTGATAGTAAAGAGGTTTCAGCGACATTTTTCCTGTAGAATGATTACATTTATTGTATTAACTCTTTGATTTCACAATAGAAAGAAAGAAATTAAGAAAGGAAGAAGGGTACTTTATTGATCCCCCCAGGAAAATTAATTCTCTGCATTCTTACCCATCATCAATGGGGAGCAGTGGGCAGCCAGTACATATGTACATGCAAACACACACACACACACACACACACACACAACAGAGTCCGGGGACCAACTGCAGATCTTCCATCTTGCCTTGGTTAGGGCCAATGGCAGGAGTGATAAACCTAGTGTACATGTTATGTGGGTGGGGGAAAGCGGAGCACCCGGAGGAAACCCACGCAGACACGAGAAGGTAGACCTTCTTGCTTTGAGGCAACAGTGCTAACCACCACACTACTGTGCCACCAAAAAGATGAATTACGGCATTAGCTGGGAATCAAACGCAGCCCCCCCCGTGGCAGGCGAGAATTCTACCACTGAACCACCAATGCTGTGGTGGTAGTGCCTAAGCTTGATCAGCATGAAACACAGACCACACCCATGTTTCAGTCAAAAACATCTGTGTAATAAAAGGTGTTTTCATTTACTTGCTTTTTCTTTCCTTGTCTCTTTGAAAATCATCTGCCTCCCGCAAACCTTTCTTCCCTCCCAACAACAAACGTTCAGATTGGTTATTTCTGCAGCTTAAAGCAAGAGATCTGAAGCTTTGCTTTGTTTCCTGATTTTAGCCTGGCGTGTCTGCAGACGTTGTCTTTGATAATCCCAGAGGTCCGTGTTTTATGGAGAAAGACTTGTGTTCAAAGCCCATTTTTGTTCCGGTGCCTGTGTGTGAATGTGATGCGATCTCTTCACTCCAGCTGTTGCACATCAGAGACACACACAGTTAGCAAAATGAGCTCAGGACTGTTGCTCCCTGACATTTGATATAGGACAGATATTCAGATTCCCAAAGGCTGGTGTCATACATTAAAATAAATTAACATGGAACCAGGGAGACGCGCATGCGCGGCAGATTTAAATGATCGTATGCAGAGGAGTGAAGCTCAGGCTTGCTTTCATCTGCCACAAAGCAGGGGGACATATCAGAGCAACAAAGATGGGGAAGGCTGGGTGAAAGAGCAATGGATTAATAAATAATTGGATCTCTGCTGTAAGTGGTGCAGCATCAAAAGCTTCTCATTTCAGACTGCATGAAATAATTTCCATGAAGTGGCTTTGCTGATACAGGCTATTCCTTACCCGTTTCTGTTTTCCTCTCAGTAACCGGCATTTTTCTCACAAAAAGTGACAGTAAACAAAATTCTGCTCTGGTATTTTTTCCTCTGGGGCTGCTCAGGTGGCTCTCCGCTCCAGCGTTCAACCAATCTCTAAGTGTTTGTATTCTTTGTTCATTTTCAAGGGACATCCCGGTGGACTTCAAGTACATTGCTGAGCCCAGTATGCACTCTATGCCAGCCGTGACGCTCTCTCCCAACGGTGAGTACTCAGTTATGTCAAAACACAGATAAACACCATCAGGCACACAGTACAGAAGGGACTGCAGAGCTTAAACCCACATTGAAGATGGAATTAGATTCATCTCCCCATATGACTCATTGTTCAGGAGAATCATTAGTTTTTGTTGACAGTAAATTTATGAATGTTTTGTAAATCCTATGGGTGGTCATAGCATTTGATGAGCACAGTGGCACAGGTGTGGAGTCGTTGGCATTTTTCAACAGCACACAGATAAATTGATACCCAAACCAACAGGCGGCGTTTCTTTCACAATCTGACACTTAATTTTGAAGCATGAATCCCCTGTTGCTCTCCATCAGCCGCGACTACCAGGAGACTCAGAGCTTCTTTCGTCATTGCTTTCTTTGTCACTCTCCCTCCTTTCTCGTTTGATTTCGCACTTTTTTCCCAGTGTTCATATTTGTCCCTGGTGTGTGACTATAAATATGTGTTCTCAGTTGAAAATCATTCAGTTTGCTCTCTTGCCTAAATTGCATCTCCCCCATCTTGTTAACGAATAAAGAAGCAGCTTGAGTGCGTTGCCGAAATAATTGGCCAAGATGTTTCCGTTGTTTTCATGCTCCTGCATTTGACATTTCCGGATAACGGTGTCTTTCATTTGTTTTTTAGAAGGGACGTGGTAAGAAAAGGAAACACAAACACACGCACACACAGACACACCAGCAGATCTCTTTCTCACACACAGAAGTAGCCACACTAATAATTTCCATCATGTTTCTTTTCAAAAAGAGCAGTGAGTTGTGAAATGCCCAGATTAAAGCGCTGCCTCTCATCGCTGTGTTGTGATTTTCAGATTGTCAGGAGGTGGAATGACTCACTGTCACTGTAACTGTCACTGATAGAAAATATAGAGTTTTTTTTAATTGGCTTGAAATTTTCAATTTATCGCTGAGGCATTTAGTCCGTGCCCTTTGGGGAAATGTACTGTAGTCCATTCTCCAATTGCCACATTCATACAGAGTGTACATTTATGTTGCTCTGGCATGCTCCACCAAATGTTCCAAACCTGTTATTGAATACTGAATTGTATCACATTTGCCATCCCAGTATGACCAAGCTATTACATTTTTATGATAGTCAGTATCAGATAGTCATGTAGGATTAGGATAGAAAATGATTGTGTTCACACTAAAAAGTAAAATGACATCCCTTAAGACTAAGATATGTTTACAATACTTTTCACAGCATAAGATGGAATTGTTACTACTATATTACATTGCAGTACTGTGAAGTGAGCCGTTGATTTTAATGCATATTTCTTACCCCAGGTAAATGGCTGGCCTGCCAGTCTATGGACAACCAGATTTTGATCTTTGGTGCCCAAAACCGCTTCAGACTGAATAAGAAGAAGATCTTCAAAGGCCACATGGTGGCTGGTTATGCCTGCCAAGTCGATTTCTCCCCGGACATGAGGTAGGCCGCTATCTATTTCCCCTCTGGGAGTCGTCTCAGGAAATTGACTACGAAGTGAAGGGAAATTATATTGAGGTCAACTAGATTTCAAGTTACAGCGTGTACGTGCAAGATGTTCACGGCCATGTTAATGGAAAAAAAGCTGGAACATATGTCCATGAAAGACGGACAAATAAGGGAAAAAACAAGCTACGGCATGTCGGACAGGAATAAATGAAACTGCTGCTGACTATAACTGTTTCTCCCTGTTGGCAAATCTGTTTGTTTATCATTAATGGATAAAATGTACACATACACATGCCCCTCACACATACACACACTTTTTGGCAGGTGCAGTTGGGCGGAGTTCTAACCTCTCCATTTCTATCTCTTTCTCCTTCTCACAAGTTACGTGGTATCCGGAGATGCCGATGGAAAGCTGAATATTTGGGATTGGAAGACCACCAAGCTTTATCACAGGATTAAGGCTCATGATAAGGTGTGCATCAGCGCCCTGTGGCACCCTCATGAGACGTCCAAGGTCATCACCTGCGGCTGGGACGGACAAATCAAACTCTGGGACTAGAGCTTCTCTGATGGGCATGTGTGTGGTGATGGAGCTGGGTGTCCTGGCTGTTGGACATCTCTCTTTGTAGTTTCATTAAAGGAAGACAAAGGCTATTTTTTCAATGATTGGGTGGTACAGTGAAAACCACAGGACTGGTATCCAGTCTTACTGTAGCACGATGTACTTGTCTCCTGTAATGAGAGATTTTTTCCTTTCGTCATGTATATGCGTAAAAATGTAAGCACACGCATACTTTTTAAAATTTTAAATTCTACTGCAAAACATACAGTGGAGGCTTCACCCTTTTTATTTGTTTTCTTTTATTTTTGATGTCATGTGTACACACTGTTAACATGGGAACATCACTTTCAATGTGACATTATTGAATAAATATTTTGTACAATTTGCCTCGCAGTTTGCATCTTGATAGGAGGTCATATTATTTACACCAGATATTTCTTCATCATCCATGAACCATAATACGCTACTCAACACTACCAAAAGATTAAGGGAATTATTACAAAGGTGATAACATAAATTCAGATTTCTTTTTTTTTTTAAGTCACCAGCCTTTTGGTATAGATGAGTTTGAAGTTGTGGGGCAGAAGAGAATGGAATAAGGCCACTCGAATATAATTTTCTGCTGATCTGTGTTTTTATTACTGCTTTGAAACTCCAGTGTGGAAAAATACAATTGAAACAACTTGTTATCTCTTTTCTCATTCATCGCCCCAATTAGATTTACAAATACACTGGGTATACAAGTTAGGCGCCACTGGTTTGTTGTTCATTATTTGGAGACATTTGCAGTCTGGATTCTCTCGTGACAGGGTTTAATAGCAGGAACACCTCTTTCTATTTGACCAGTGCCGGCGAACCGTTTCCAGCTGCTTACCATCATTAATCCCACTCCTCTGTTCATTCTATTAATGTCTCACTGTGTAAACAATGATATCTTCTTTAATCTAATTTCTCTCTTGTATAATGTATCCAAAATGGAGGAGGACTTGGACTGAATTTGTTTGACTAGTGAGAGGGTCTTTGGTCTTTGCAGGGCCGCGCACTGTTTACAGGCATAGTCGTCAAACAGGGCCGCTGGCCGGGGGTCAAGCCCAGATAAGACCACGATGACATGGGTGACTGTGACTCACAGACTGACCTGCAGCCAGCAACACAGCCACCGCGAGGTAGCATATATAGGGCCCCTGCAGTCAATTTCTCTGCCCCGCTACATGGCTGAGGTTGTTACAGGCTAGTAGAGGAAGAACACGAGGATGAGAAAGAGCAGACATTTATCTCTGCCAAAAGGTCAGAGTCATCTGTCAGATAAATGGCCACAGAAGGATTCCAGCAAGGATTTGTGCTTGAAATTCCATGTCTGACAAACTTGCAAATGCCAGTTTCGAAAGCCATTCAACATCTTCACCACCACAGAGATCATTTTAGTTTTTGTCGGTCAGATGTCCCTCAGGGCTCCCATCGTGTGTTGACCCAGCCCAGCGTGTAAACGCTGCTAGCATTCAGGACATTCTTGTGAAGAAAAATGTGTGGTTTGTTGGGGTCGCTGTGGACGTGGAAGAGATGGAAGTGGGCCCGTTCTAGCTCCTTAAGTACGCTGAACCAGTAACGCACAACAGACGGGTCATCGCCCCCCACCTCAAATCCAGCCCAATGGAGGTGGATCTCCAAGAGCATCTGACCCACTGAGTCCAAAACTCCCTCCAGGATCAGGTTCTCTAAAATCTTCCACTCAGCACTCTCCATGTCTGCCTTCAGTACATCCACCTGAGAGAAGAAACAAAAGAAATCCTCAGATTTGGAGGTCATTGTCTTCTAACCTCAGCTGATAAATGTGTTGAATGGTGTTGCTTGACTTCCTCCTTGTGTGGTACTGATGATAGACTGAGAGGAGGAGGGGCTAATGCAGCATGCTGGTGGGGAGCAGACAACAAATGTTTTGTGTGAGGAGTATTAAGGGGACCCTCAGGTCACACTTTTGTGAGATAAAATACAGGAACTGAAGTTGTGTTTATACTGGACTCTTCAAGATGGCTGCTTCTGATAACCATCTAATCATCTGAGTGAGATAATAGAAATACATGAGGACAGAGTTAGACAAAAGCTTTATCAGTGGTTGGCTGGGTATTTCAACCTCTTAAACTCAGAGATAACCTCTGATGGGGCCATCTGCAGAAACACAACACTATCCAGATGCATTCTGAAAAAAGAGTTAAAAAACATAATATCTAACACACCTACAACAAAGACAATTTGAAGAGAAATAACAATTTTATAGGTTAAAAAAGTAAGAACTACAATGATAGATTTTAGTTTTTCACAATTTCTCTAGAATTTTTTTTTATTTTCTGTTTTGTTTACCCAATTATTGGCTACTAATATGAAGACCCATTAAATCCATCCATCCATTAAATAACCCTGAACTGTTACCTTCACCTTTTTACCACGTCATTTACCAGTATTTCAGGGGATAATGTCAGGGATGTAAAACTGGCATAAAATACAAGAACAAACAGAAAATCATGATCATCGTTCTTCTTGTACTGTTTATTATGAGAAATGGTTGCATTCCTATTCTGGTATCATGGTAATGCACGTAGAGTGACAATGAATTCATCGATGCCTTTGGCGACTTTATAGAACTCTCTTGTCTCAGTGGAACCTGAGGAAATCTGAGAGACTCCGTTTTCCTGAAAGAACAAGTCCAACATTCAGTCTTGGCTCTGTCCTCCCCGAAACTCTGCCAAACAATATGTTCCTTAATTGGACAGAAATAGGACAAAAATGTGTGTCGTCATCAAAAGCGGATATTTCACTTGTTCTCTGGAATGTGGCTTGGTGCCTGTTTGTGTGTGTATTTTTGTGTTTCCCTATTTTGTCAGTGTTACTCATATTTAAGTTATTTTTCTTTGAATTCAGTATCTGCAGCAGCTTCATTCTGTCTGACAGATGTGAGGGATTTTTTCCCCAAGCAGTGCGCTGCACATTAATTGCCATCTTGCGTCTCTGATTCCGAGCTGCCAATATCAACTCTCCCTGCAGGAGGACTGCTGTGCAGACTTAGCGACACAAATTATCCTTAACTGTGCTGCAGAGAGGAACTGATATATGATGACATTTTCTTTCCGAGTCAAAAGTTGTAAGCCGCAGTACTTGTCCTACTCCTCCCCAAAGAGATTTCATGTACAATTTTACAATTTAAGATTCAGTTTTAAATAACACGTCTTATCACCCTACCAACTGGTTCTTATCACCACCCTAGTCAGATGAAAGTCAGTGGATTACAAGAGTGTATTAAGGGGTTACTAGGGTGTAGGAGGAGATTACAAGGGTGTAAAAGGAGGTTACAAGGGTGCAAGAGGGTGACTATGGTGCAAATCGTGGTTACTAGGGTGTAATATGAGGTCACTTGGGTGAAAATGGGGATTAGGGTGTTCAGGAGGCGGGGCTATAAGTGTATAAAAAAATTAGGTTACCAGGGTGTATGAAGGTTACTATGGTGCAAGTGGGAGTTACTAAGGTTAAAGAGGAGGTTATTAGGGTGTAATACCCTAATAACACCCCAGCCCCCCCCCATGCCCATTCCCTGGTAAGCCCCTAACTTTAATTCATCTTCATTGCTTCTTAAACCCTTTAACACAAATAACACACACAGTCCAGTACATTAACAAGCCAGACCGGACTGAGCAGCTGTCTTTTTGTAAACCCACATAAGATAACAACATAATATTGACTACATTTAACATTTTTTTCACAGTCTCTACAAACACATTTTACCATTTCTACTATTACAACTTCCTGCACGAGGTCGTTCCAACCCTTGCATTTTTATTTTAAAATAAGCAGAAAATCAGAGCTATCAACACCACTTTTATCTTTATAATGTTAACTTCAACATGTTGCGTAACATCATTCAGTTCAGCAAGTTCAGCAAGAAAAAAAAAGTTTTTAACCCAGTTATTTGTATTTTCTTGTGACATGGGCTAATTTGAAAAAATAATGCATGAGCATCAACCGCCGTTCAATAGGTTGCACAGAGGGCAGAGCATTTCAAAGTATTTAATCTTACCTTTTTCAAAAACATGAATAAACATCAGCCAGAAAGGTAAAATCTCCATAATTAATATCTGCATTCATTAGGAAGCTAGTACAGCTGTCTCACTTCGTTACTAAATTTACAGCTGTTGATACACAGAGCTTGGTTTATCACGATCAAATGCATCACATCAACATAAAATTAGCTCCTTCACATACAGTATTCGTCTATTGCACTGTAGAAGTGATTTATTTATTGGCCCCAATATGAAGTACAGATCCTGAAAATTAATGAGACACAACCGCTTGTTGCTGAGAGTTGTCTTTGCATCTGCTGCATCTGGCGTCTTTGATGTCTATGGGTGAGTCATCTGGTCGATTTAATCAGAACAGATAAGCACACCACAAAGGCACATTTTGACCTTTCCGGGTGCCTCTGTTTTCGTACTGCTGCTGTTTTCTGTTACTGACGCTGATTGATGAGGGGAAAAAAGGATGCTGCTTCCTCAAGCACACTGTGTACTCACATTAAAACCTCATTACAACGATGTGTGCGTGGCTCTGCATGTAAAACAAGCAGGGGGTAGGAATGTGTCTTTTACACACACATGCACACACACACACCCACACCTCAAGACAATTATTTTGTGTCTTGTTTCCAATCGACTTGTATCAGCTGGTTTGCTGTTCTTTGGCTCCCATTGCTGCAGACATCCATACATTTGCACTGATGCAAGTCACCAGTGTGAGCTTGTAGGCACTCAGCACGGGAGGTGGATTAACATTGGCTCCGACTAAACTGTTGCTCAATCAGATCAGTTTGTCTTCAAAGACTAATTATAACACTGAATGGTCTTTAATCACAATCAGAAACACTTTATTGATCCCTGAGGGGTGTTCTGTTTTACAGCATTCGCTCATACTCAGGTAGGGAATCACAAAATATATACAAATTACCTCAAAAAAAGATGAAAATAATGATAAAGATAAAAATAAAATGGTAAACATCGTCTCTAATCAATACTTCTGCAGTCACAGTTTTCTACCCTTCCCTTGCATTTTCAATTTTTGTGTTCTTGCGTTTATTTGCCCAAAGTAGGTAACCTTAACTGGAGTAGCCTTTGTCATACTTGCTTTCAGGTCATTTAAGGCAGAGGATGTTGTCGTGTGACAGCAGACTGCCTGCATCATTTTCCCGTGACTGTCAAGCCAGATATGATTCATGAAAAATGTTGTAAAATTGTACAGTTCAGTCTTCTCAACATTTTCACAATCTGCAAAGAATGAAATTAGCTACATGAAGAGTTAGTTTTAGAAGAGAAAATATCCTGACTGTGTGTCATGACCTTGAATTCCCATTCAGTCTGTTCCTAAGCAGACACCCTGGTAGTGTTTATTAGTATGCATCCTATCATTGGGCCTGGTGTGAGTGTGTGATTGATCTTGTGTGCAGATCCTTATCTGATGAAGTGGAACACAATTCCTCAGGGCCTTTAACGGAGAATATCCGCAGTGATAATATTTAATGGGATGCTACGTTCACAAAGTCAGATCTCGCAGCCAAACTAGCACAGAGCTTGGTTTAAAATTGTTGCCCATACCAACGTTTCCAAATATACCAAATACAACAGGATGGATTTTATGGAAATCAGGGATTTTAATGGAAATTAAAGATGCAACAGTCTAAGATAATAAGATTCAATCACAGTTTTTGGGGATTTTACTCCTGATTCATGATTTTTCTAGTAATTTAGGGATTTTTTATAAACAGCATATGCCTTTTTTGAAACTTGGTCTGATCCTCTCTCTATTTCCTGGGACCTGGGACTTCTTGACCTTGAAGAATATTCAGTTTCTTTTCTTAAGTAATCTAAAGGCACCTAAACAGAGAGCTAGTTCAGGGCTAGACATGGCCAGGTACCTGGGTTGGTCCAGAAATCTGTGTGTTAACGTGGTTTCTTGTGGCCTGGTTACTTAAAGCAGGTTTCACACACCAATGAAAGCACAGTGATGGTGGACATAGTGGTGGTTTTATAGAATCGGCTCATTGTAGAGGCACCGCTTACCTGTCTGTGTCCAAAGTCGTTCAGGATGGTGGCCAGTTTCTTGGTGTTGGTATGCTGATGTTGGGCTACAATGGCCGGGTTGGGGTCCCTCCAGTCTATAGAGAGCCGATGGAACCACATTTCAGCCTGCTGCAGGTGAGGCTGCTTCAGGCTGGGGTCGAAGTAGTGGACCTCGCACCCTGCTCTGGCCAAGGATCGTTCCAGGGAGTGGTCATCTACACCCAACCTGGCACCACAAAGACAAGATGACTATGTAGAGGAGACATTTCCACATCTTTATTACTCTTTCCCTGGCTTGTTGATTTCTCTCTTATTCTCTGCCTCCCGCCCCTCCCTCATCCAATTCTGTAATTTTCTCCTTTCTTCCTCTCTCAGATGCTATCTGTGAATTCCCTGGTGCCTTGTTTTGCACCGTGGTGGTATTCTGTAAAACTGCAGCAGCGGGAGTACATTTCACAGTACACATCTTTTGCAGATGAGACACTCACGGCCCGAGTACGGAGAGATGAGTAAAAGATTGAGATGCAATCAGATGTTGCGTTTATTGCTGCGCTAAATATTTCATTGAGAGCTTCTCGCCGGTGGAGTTGTTTTGGCCTGGAATCGGTGCACGGCCCCC
>OMNV01009324.1:211695-229630 GCA_900303265.1 Brotula barbata | reverse complement strand
TTCAGATTTCACTTCCCGAAATGAGGAAACATTTCAGAGCAGGGCTTGAAAGAAACAAACGTCACCATCACCGTTTCCTGCGGCTCTTGTTGGCATTGCCTAACATATATATTCCAAAACCAGGCACCAGCCTCTGCCTGGTATGGAAAGAAAGATGTCATTTGTAATAGGAGTGGAGTTAGGGGCGTATTAGGGTGTAGCAGGTATGTGTTGCTCATGTTTTACAGAATCAACTGCAGTATTGTATTGGCACACTGAATGTGTTACGTTAGTTTTTTGTCACCAGAATGCCGGCCTCCCCCACAGTGTCATCACTTCTGCTCATGCACTCACTTTCAGCACATAAAATTTTTATTAACTTTTCTTTTTTTTTTACTGCTTATTTTTATTGATTGTTCATACAGTATCATTCAAATAGTTGTGAAATTACTCTGTCCAGGGAAGAATTCATCCAGAAGAGGTAGATCAAGGAATTTCAAAAATGGTTCCCTAACATTGGAAGAGAGGTTTTTAAATCAAATACACCAATGTCATTGGAAAAACAGCTGGCATATTCCAAGACCCAGATTAATTTTTAAAAAGACTGTCTTATAATTCCTATTATGTTCTTTTTTTTCTTATTCTTTTCTTTTCTTTTTTTTCTTTTTTTTTTTTACACAATTTTTAGTTTGAGCATGTGAGGTCTGGGATACCACAGTACAATCAGCAAAAGGAGAAAAGTAGGGATTCAGTTCTTGATGTGTTCAAAAGGGTTGGGACAAAAAAAGGAAGATGGAATGTTGCTAAACATCTGTATGATTATCACAATCCCATTTTCCCAGTATTTATCTCCCTTCTCCTTCCGAAGTCGAAGGGTGAAATTCGTCCTCTGCACCAAGCAGACAGAGTTGATTATGTTGACAGGGAGAGTGAGAGAAGGATTCCACTGAAGCCAACACTTTGTTATTGTTTTTTCTTATCTTGCAGATAAATATGTATTAGTAGATATGTGGCGTATTTACAGAGACCTTTAGGAACATTAACAATATACAAAAAAGTTCAAGAGAAATCAGATCCCAGGTCCAGAACCCCTGATAGTAAATGGTCCACTCCTTTCCAAAAAAGGATGATCATAGGGACAAAGACCAGAAAATGTATGCACTGTCCGACAGAACCAATCCACACCACCTCAAGTAAGAGTGCCAGGACGATTATGTTCATTATTACAGTTGTTTCTTTCTCGTTAAACTCGTGTACAGTAGACAAATCTGGGCCTGCTTGATTTATGGAATCAGATGTCAAAGTAATGCGTCCATATTCCCCACATGTACTCTACAGAAGAGTCAAATCTTTAAGTCATCTTCATTATTATAACATTTGACATGAAATAATAGGACAACAGAATCTGGCAACCAATCAGCTGGGACAGCTTCATCCTGAAGAAAAAGTATTCATTCAAAGTTATACTAATACACTATAACACATGAGTTTTACCTTACAAGTCAATTGAACTTAACATGTTGTGTAATTTCAAAATAAAGTAAAATATTCACATCCTTGTCTGTTTTGTTTGCGTGTGTTCCAGGATTGACAGGAAGATGTCCTGCAGTCAGACCAACTACAAGCTGGACGAGGCTCAGGCCATCTTCAACGAGCTGCGGAGCATCAAGAAGGCCATCAGCACAGGCGAGAAGGAGAGGCAGGACCTCATCCAGGTGCACAAGACCCCCTTCCTGCTGTTAGGAGCAAACTCTGCTCTGATGAGCTCTACTCATCCGCTCATTCAATCAAATTCAAACTTTTTTTCAATGTCATTTGTCACCTAAAAAGCCACACTGCAAAAGCTTTCCAACATTTATTTCTAAAAAAAATATTTCACGGAATTTCAACTGTAGCTGAAGCTATTAGTGAACAAGTAATTTATGTTAGATTCATATCAGATATTATTTCTAGAAAAGATGAAATCTAGATAAAAAAAATGGCCAAATGTACAAAAAATATCATTAAAACTTGTAGAAATACTTTTTTAAATCCTTAAAACAAATTGAAAATAACAATAATAACATGGTAATGAATGAAAATTTTATGCAAATAGAAATTTTCATTGTTGGAAGAAAAACTTTAAAATTATTTTAATAAATTATGCAAGGAATGAAATTTTGGTTTCAGTGTTAGATTTTGGCTTTTGTCAGTTGTCCTCTCGTCTTATACACTAATTCCATTTAATTATAAATGAAATAAAAGTGCATATTGCTTTTATTAGGTACAAAAATTACATAGAACTTTAGAGTCTACTTTCCTTTCGCATTTCTGGGACAATTTCATTGTCTTCTGGTTTGCATTGCGAAGATAAGGTCAAATTTCAGCGTCCACTCTGATGGAGACATTTCTGTGTTGTTTTTCGTTTCCTGTTGTCTTACTGAAAACAGTCTAATCCGTGGAGTAATGTAATCACTGTTCCACCTCACAGAGTTTGGCCAAGCTGACGGTCAACTTCCAAAGCAGCTTGTCCATTAGCGACTCGGCCCCCGAGGCAGCAAACTGCACTGGAACGGTGGGCGACTCGTGCAATCCGCAGCAGTACTGTGACACGGGCTGTCAGACCGACATCATGGGAGAGGTACGGGCTGTGTCTCCCCCATGTCCCCCATCTTGACTTAAAATAATAATCTAAAGCTACTATTATGTTATTATGTTGAGCGGGGGTCATTTAATTGTCAGATCTTCTCACAGATGTCACATTTTGTTTCTCGTTTTCTGAAGTATGGTTCCCAAGATTCCTCGCAGTTGGTGGACAAAGTGAAGCTGAACTGGCAGTATGAGGAAGCCAAGAAAAAGTAAGGAGTTCTGCGTGCCTCCTATTTATCAGTCGTAGTACTATGACACACCGACACGCAGCACTGACTCACTGGTCAGCCTCCTCTTGTCCCGGGGCCCTGTGGGCTCTCCAGTGGGAGGACGTGTTCTGAATAGTATTTGTGACTGGTGGCCATGGCTGCTGAGCGATGTCTGGCCAGTGGAATGAGCTGGGTGGTCACATTCTTCCCTGGCCATGCTGCTGACTGTGTGCTGCCTTTGTGTGTGTGCAGAGAGAGAGAGAGAGAGAGAGAGGGAGAGAGAGCTGCCCACTTCTGGCACACCCTGCATCGCCACAACGTGGTTTATTACATGCACCGTGTGTGT
Organism: Brotula barbata; assembly: GCA_900303265.1. Taxonomy (NCBI): domain Eukaryota; kingdom Metazoa; phylum Chordata; class Actinopteri; order Ophidiiformes; family Ophidiidae; genus Brotula; species Brotula barbata. Next base: position 226,468 of record OMNV01009324.1, on the reverse strand, counting down.
TTTGTTAAATATATCCCAGCTCACCCTGGAGTGGCTGCTGTGAAAAGTGAACTTATTTTGCAGTCAGTCAGTCAGTCAGTCAGTCAGTCAGTCAGTCAGCCAGGTGCTCATGACTTGAGCTCAGGTATGTCAGGAGGCTGTGTTATGTTACGGACAGCGTGTGCTGCAGCTGTAAGGGGCAGTGTTGTGGTGATAGCCGAATCAGCGAGCGTCACCGTGTTATTACGCTGGCTCCGCGCAGACTTTTTACACCATTCATGTTGCTGTGGTGACCCAGCTTCAGCAATGCCAACCATGACATCAGGGAGGGAGGGAGAGAGAAGGGAGACCTGTGGAAACTTGCATGCTCTGTCACTGAGTCACTGCGTCTGAAATCCAGCACACATAAACACAGTTATTTCATCTGAGCCGAGGACTCGCTCTGCGCTCCACTTAGCTCCGTGTGAATGCGGTCTCCACCTGTAAGGACACGGGGCTGATACAGCAGGTAGACATTATCCAGCTCAATGCTGTTATTATGATGGCAGCGTGAGGTGCTGTCTTGGCTCCATATCCAGAGTGTGGCCTTAAATGTCAAATTATCAAGAGAAAATGTAGTCCCAGCAGATCCCATTACCTAAATAGCATGTCCGAGGAAAAAAAACAAAAACAAAACGAGCCTCACTGGATTATGTACAACATCGCTGTGTAAGAAAAATATCTAGAGTTGTGATCACGGTTGAAATATGAATATATATGTCAAGGTTAATGCCAAAGTTCTGGACCTCTAAGTTTAGACTTCCAATTTCTCTGAGGCTGTAAGAGTTCCACGGGTTGTTCAGAGGTCTGAGCAGTCATCCAGGATTCAGACCGTGAACCTGATTCAAGTCAATGGGATGGATGCATCACATTTTAATATGTGCAGCATTATTGCCCCCAGATCTTTGAATTACTGCGTCCCACCCTTTAATGTCTTTTTAACTCAAAACATGGCCTGGGATGTTTATTCACAGTAACGATGCAAATTAATTTAGCAGAAAATAACCCACATATTTTCACGGAACATCAAACTGTAAGATTATTTGACTTGAACTACAAATTAAAGTTTCATAGAACGTGTAGCTCATAATGTCTCACAGATTGCATTTAGATTTGATTATTATTAATTTAAGTTTAATGTTATTAGTTTTTTTTTTATTTTCTACTTATAGACACCCTTTTCAAGACTTTAGTGTACTGTGCAATGTTCCAATTAAAAGTTACATACTCTCAAATATCATGGTCAGCACACAGCTCTTAGGGGGTAAAACTCAAATCAAAGGGATCACTGACTAAATGTTTCATACTAAAGCTTTTATTCAAGAAAAAAATCTATTAAAATTTACAATGACACGTCACTTTAGTGATAAGTCTATATAAACCTGGCTGAGAGGGACGAGGAGGTGGAAGAAGGTTTTGGGAGCTCCTGCTCGAGGTAGCGATCATTTAAACTGTAACGCAGCAAGTCAAGAAAACCTTGTCAGACCTGAACTATTTGTTCTAGAAAACTTAATGCACCAGATTTGATGTGTGGTTGCAGCGCTCTGTGGTTAATGTTTTTATTATTTCTTTCTTTATCAGTTGCTGTCATTGTCTTTTGTTGGTGCCACAACACAGCGACCTGTGTACTATGATTTTGTGCCACAGCAACTTTATACTCTTTGCGCTCCACTCCAACGTGTACTTGGCTCCAACTGCCAGTGTTTTCAGCAGCAGCATGTGCTTACCCGCCTCACACTCAGAACTGTGTCATGAGCCACTGGCAGGTATAGGAAGGCGTTTACGCTAACCGTGACACCTCCTGTTCTCTCAGGGTTCAGAGCATACAGCACCAGCTAGCACAGCTGGACAGCGAGAGCTGGTCGGGTCGGGCCGAGGCCGACCGGGACCGGGACTTCATGCAGCTCCTGCGTGAGAAGGAGGCCCTCCTGCAGGAGATAATCTTGATCAGCAAGCAGCAGCACCCTCCGGAGACGCTGCTGCAGTTGGAGGAGGAGCGCACGAGGTTGGAGGAGGAGGTGCAGAGGGCCCACAACTCTCAGAGCCAGGGAGCCAATCAGAGGTGAGGGTCAGGTTGTGTCAGTCTCAACTTAGCCCTCTGGAATGTAAATGTCATTTTGGGACATTCATTCTGTTTACTTTTTAAAACATTCTCACTGCTGCTTCTTCTCGGGTACAGCTGCACCTCTGTTCTACTAATGGGAAGTCTTAAAGAGGACATGTTATGCCTTTTATTTAGTTTGTCCTTATTTTTTATAGTGTAATAGAAGAGCTAGAATGTCTTGAAGTTGCAAAAGCTGAGGTTCTTGTGTGTAAAATCCATCCACTGTGGCAGTAGTTTTCTGTCCTGCTCTGCTCACAGCTGATGAGTTAGAACTTTATTTTGCCAATGAACATCTGGAGGCTACCAGGCCTCAGTGAACACACCTGATTTAGCTCACTGGTTGTTTGTCATGTAGGAAGAGAGGCTGGTACTTGAGGACCAGGATTAAGAACCATTGCAGTAAGACAAACTCATGACCCATGATGATGCCAGTATGGAACACATTTGAATCTACATTCACAGAACTGCTTAGATACACACAGGAAGTCAGAGTGAGTGAGTTTAGCCAGCATCCCTGTTTTACAGTTGGGCCTGGCACAGATGGCCAATCAAAGGACAGCAGGGCTGCTCACAAGGGGAGGAGTCTTGAAGAGACACTAACTGCCCATTTTCACTCTTGTGCAGTTTTTTTGTAGTAAGGTTAATAAAAGTGCATCATCTCATTCACATTAAACCAAGCAAGGTTTTAGATTAGAATACACACTGTGTAGTCTTTACACATTTTTAATTGCTATTAATCAAATCTGCAAAATCAAATTTTGCACGAGTGTTCCTGCATACTAATGCATGTCTGCTGCGTAAGATGAAGACATGAGGCTCTGTGACATGAACCCATTGGCTGCTGTATGCCACATGTATGTCAATCTAGATTCATGAGTCTTTAGGTTGCCAGAATAGATTGCGCACACACACACACACACACACACACTGCTCTGTACTCCAGGTTATGCGTCTTTATTAGTTATTTAAATTGGGACTCCACCAATATTATATATTGAATGCAGGTAGCAGTATTGAGCAAATGAAAAATTGTGTATAAAACCTTTTGTGGCTATAAATATATTTATAAGGTGGTGGAAAGGGACCCTTATGACATCATCGTCAGTTTCGTGCAGTACATAGTTGTTTCCACATGCTAAATAGTGCTCACCATGACCACGAAACTGAACGATGTGTACAATTTTTAACTTGAGGCAGTGTTTCCTACCTGACAGTCAACAGATAAATTATTTTTTAAAGACATATTTAAAAAGAAAAAATGATCTGCTTCACAAAATGCTGTTAATTTAACAAAATAACACATTAATTCCTCTCTAAAACTATTGGTTGATCTAGTCATAACTCACACACACAATCATGGATAAATGTTCCCAAGTAGATTTTTGTTTGTTTTCGTGAACATACTGTCAGTCAAAAATCTTTCATTGTATCCACACAGGCTGTGTTTCATTTGTTTTATCTTCATTTATTTAATGGTGGATCTCTGTGTAACCCCTGACAGAATCCTGCAGCAGGAGAAGAGGAACGTCCTGCTGAGACAGCTGGAGGAGGCCACACGGATCACCACCTACCTTCACTCCCAGCTCAAGAGGTGTGGCACACTCCCACTGTAAGCATGCCCATGAAGAGTTAAATATTCTTCATCGCGTCTCTTTTATCAACCTCCTTTTTCGTTGTCTTTTTTCCAGCCTCTCTGCCAGCTCTCTGACAGTGTCGTCCAGCAGCAGCCGCGGCTCCCTCGCCTCCAGTCGGGGCTCCCTTGCGTCCAGTCGAGGCTCCCTCAGCTCCATCAGTTTCAGTGACATTTATGGTCTTCCTCAGTATGAGCGTCATGAGGGGACCGGGGACACCCTGGACCCCCACCTCCGCTACCTGCTGCCCCCAGAGACCTTGTCCAGAGACTGTCCCATGTTCACTCCCGACCCCCTGACCCAGAGCAAAGCCAAACGCTCACACGACACCCCGCAGTCTCTGGCCTCCCTGTCTTCCCGCTCCTCGCTCTCCTCCCTGTCACCACCCAGCTCCCCCATGGACACACCCTATCACTCTGCCCCTCAGGACAGCCCCCTCACTCAGATGACCGAGGAATACATGGAGCTGGCCGGCCGCGGATTGCTAGAAGGGCTGCGGGTCCAGTCGCAACCCGCATCACTCGCTACCCTGTTGAGCAGCGAGGACGCGGGTAACTCAGCCACTGCACATCAGCTGGACAACAAGAGTCACAGAGACGGCGTCCCTCAGGGAGCTTTCACCTCCACAGGCAAGTTCCGGAGTCCTGCTGCTGTAGGAGGAGAGGTGGATGGACTGGAGCAGTACCTGGTCGTGTTCTGTGATTTGCTGAATCAGATGTGTGTGTCCCTGTGCAGGAGTGACTCTGAGGGGAAACAGCGCCAACAGGAGCGGCAGGAGGGCCAGGAGAGTCTCTGCAGGCGTATCTGAGGACGCCCTGGCCACGGACAGCGGGGTCTTTGAGGCTTGGGGACGAAGGTGAGAGGAGGTCCACCCTGTCAATGCCAGAGGAGCTATGAAATGCAATAAACAACCTGTTTTCTGGAGCAACTGCACCCTCTAGTGACAGATCAGAAAACTGCAATAGTAATGCCAACAATTGACACAATTCATTGTTTAAATAGTTGTAAGATTCCTTAAGTATCACAATTCCCGTCAGAATGTGGTTTCATATTAATGTAGTGTTTGTAAAAAAAGAGTTAACCCAACATTGTACCTGACTAAAGAAACTGCTAATTTAGGGTAATTGGCTATTAAACACTATTGAGTGTCTGTGCTTTATATTTATTTGCTCTTGCATTTGTTTTCCTTCTGCTTATTGATAATCCGAAATGTCAATATAAGATAATGATTGACACACACACAGCGTGGAAGTGAAGATGTGAATTTGAATTAAGTACAGGAGTGTTCGGTGCCTCAAATTACCGGTGATCTATTTTATTTTGACACTTTAATCACTATTTTGATGCTCCTCCAACAGAACGGAGGAGTCCGAGGAGATGGTGTACTTGAAAGAGCTGACACCCGCGAGCGAGCCCGCTCAGATCCAGCTTGGACTGCTGTAAGTAAACGGTTTCACTGGTAACTCTGTGTGGCACGTCTTCCCTGTCAGTACGTGATGAGATATCTCTCTCTCTGACCTCACTCGTCACAGATGGGACTCCAGCTCCCAGTCGCTGCTTCTGCATCTGCTTCAGATTAAGAATCTGAACCGGGCGGCTGTGAGAGACGGCTACAAAGTGTGAGTACCGTGAACGGCATAAATAAAATGTAAAGCCTTCTCTTTTAATGGCAGAAGAAAAGAAGAAGAAAGAGACAAAGCTAATAGAAAACAGCTTTGTTATGTCCAATGTACCCTCATATATAGAGATTGTGTTCATCATTAGTATAATTCTCCTGTTGTAAATCTTTCCTCCATTGTTTCTGTTCAGGTATGTGAAGGTGCATTTAATTCCACTGGATGCCAGCAGGGCCTGTGCATTTTACTGTTGTAAGGCGCTGGAGCCACAGTCCCAGATGACTTTCAACGAAGGCTTCCGCATTCCTGTCCCTGTGAACGCCGTGGCCGTGTGCGCCTTGCAGCTGTCCGTCTGCTCGTTGGGACCTCAGGCTCAGGAGGAGTTACTGGTGGGTCAGAAACAGGAAGGACAATGGAGTCACTAAAGCCCTGCGTCTTCACTGATACTGTGCTGTTAGAAATGCTACTTATCAGTGTAGAATATCAAAACCAAATACAAAATGGGCCCAGTTCAAATGTGAACTGCGTTGTTGTCTGCAGGGGACGGCCCAGGTGAGCCTGGCAGACTGTGAGGGAAGCGTAGAGATGATTTTCCACTGGCTACGAGTCCAGATGTTGAGCGGACTCGAACAGAAGACCCTCGGCCACCGCAGGCAACATGACAGCCAGGAAGACGAACAAAGACCCAGAACCACGGTAAACACACACGTCCAAGGCCCCTTTTTACACCTGGTGTTCCTCTTTACTTGGTCATGCATTTTTAATTTTAATTCATTTACTTTTATTTATTGAGGCCTGAGTGCGTCTGCTTGTGGAGAATCTTAGAGTCGGTGTCCAGGCTCACCCAGACCGTTTGACTCTGCCACGTACCTGTTCAGAAGTTATTGACAATATTTGGCTGTCGTTCGTGCAGCACCACTTTTAGGTCATTTGAGGTTTCATAGTTTACATAAGAAGTGAGTGCATGTCTGCAAAGTTTGTTCACAGTCAACTTATCCTCTTATTTTTGAATGAGCCACACCTACGCAAATTTGGCAGCAAATTATAGAGAAACGGTAAGAAATATTTAAAAGAACAAAGACTTTGACTGGCATCGCTCCAAAAATTCTACATTCTGCACAATTCTGTGCTCGTTGTTTGAAGGTTCGGAACATCCAACGCAAAAAGTAGAAATGTAATATTCACAGCCACATGATGTCACTATACACACTGACGACTTCTTTGGTCCGTTGGTCGAGTTGATACCAATTAACCTTGATAAGTGTTTGTTGAGTGGTTTTTGAGATAAGAAACAAACACACATGACCTCCACTGTCAAGGTAATCTAAACAATAATTAAAGATAATCTGTTTTTACGGTGCTGAACTATAAACATACGTGTGGGAAAAATTCCTCCTCACATAATTGTCTAGTATCATGAAGCTCACAGTCTTTGTATGAGAAGAATGCATCAGTTAAGCAGGCCAAACATGCTTTTGTGGACTGAGTTCACCTGCGACGAGGCTGTGAGTATTGACAGTGCGATCGTTTGCTCCGTGCCTTACAGGATGCAGCGTGCACCCTGTTGTCACGCACCACCGCCGCCACCAGCACCCATCTGGAGGAGCAGGACGCTCAGCTGACACTGCAGAGGCTGGAGAAGAAGCTGGAGCCGGGGGAGGCAGTGTCTGAGAGGTGCCAACGCTTCTACTCCAACGACACTCTGCCATGAATCCATTTTGAAGTTCGTTTCCATTCCAGCGTTTGCATTTTTTTTGAATATGAAAACGTTTTCCAGGAGCTGGCAGGCGGAGTCCGTGGACAGCGGCTGCAGCAACAGCACAGCATTTGCAACCCCTTGCTCAGAGGGTCTGTGCGCCGAGGGCCTGTGCATCAACACCGGAGGGCTCTGCGATCCGCCCGCCAGCAAACTGTCCACACTAAAGGTCAGCCGCATTGTTAGCGTTGCACCAATCACAGACGGCATGAACCCGGGCCGAGAGCGTTAAACGTGTGCTCCGTGTTGCGGCAGGTGGAGAAGGCCACCATGACAGAGGCCGTGTTCCCCGAGCCCGCGCGAGTCCGGCCAAAGGAGAGGGGAGGTCGCTGGGGTCACGCGTCGCCATTCATGCGCGGCAGCACCATTGTTCGATCCCAGACTTTCTCTCCCGGCGCTCGGAGTCAGTACGTCTGCAGGGTGAGTGTTGGCGTGTGAACGGTACTCACTAACACGTGAGGCAGACCCTCCTCTTCGTAGCATGTTACTACGATGATTGACATGGACTGATCTGCTGTTAAAATGTTTATTTGTCCATCAATCACCGGTTCTACCCTGCAGTTGTACCGAAGTGACAGCGACAGCTCAACGTTACCAAAGAAATCACCGTTTATCAGAAACACCTTGGAACGGCGGACGCTGCGGTATAAACAGGTGGGAACTCATCAGGATGTCCCAAGCAGCTTCACGCTCACGAGTATCCAGCGGAAGTATTTCAAGTGCGTGTGTTCTGTGTTTGTGAGCAGCAGTCGTACCGCTCCTCCCTGGCCGAGCAGCCGACGCGCACCTCTCTGGATCTGGAGCTGGACCTCCAGGCCTGCAGGACGCGTCAGAGGCAGCTGACGGAGGAGCTGAGCGCCCTGAGGGAGCTCAAACTGCGCCTGGAGGAGCCGCAAACCCGTGAGGCCTCCGAGCTTCCCCACTGGGCCCTGAGAGACGAGCGCTTCCGCTGCCTGCTTCGAGAGGCCCAGAGACAGGTGACAGTCTGACTGACATCTGAGGGCAACAGATACTTCACAGTCACCTGGAACTAAAAACAAGTGGCTGTCTTGTTGTCGCAGACGATACTCAAATTCACATTTTCACCGTACGACTACAGTTCCCAACGACCAAAACCACCGTATGACCAAACCAGAGTTTGGTCTCCAGACAGCTGCAGGTTATTCAGGACTCAGAGATTCGAGCACATTTCAGCCATTCTGAAATCCTCATGCTGAATAAGTTTCAGAATAGATTTTGAAGTGCTGCTTTTCACCTACAAATCTCTCATTGGCTGAGTACATTTCTGACATCCTGTGAGTACAGAATGAAGGATGAAGCTGCTTTTATTGGAACAGGAGGCACTGACTCCCTAATGATTATAAACTTTCCCCAATTCTTGCCACTTTTAAAGCTCAGTTAAAAACACTGCTTGCGTTTGAATGATTTCATACATTGTGCTTTTGTTTCTTTGAATATACAGTACTACATGTCCTAGACTTGTCACTGCACTTGTACCTGACGGAGACGGTGCGTCTTTGTGAAATTTCAAACCTTCCAAATGTATTACTTTATGTGCTCCGCTTCTGTCTTTCAATGTTGTCCACATTTCATTCGAGTGCTCCTTTTGTGAAGTACCTTCTAAAGACTCGCCTCGTTGTGCTGCAGGCAAGCCAAAGCAAGCAGGAGCAACGGCAAGAGGAAGCAGCAGAGAGGAGGCTGAGGAAGGCATCCAAAGAGGTTCTACAGATGAGAGGACAGAGCCAGAAGGAGCCCCTACCCGTGCAGACATTCAGGTTGGACTTGTCTAGAATCATTGTCACTAACCTGTGTGTGTTTTTAAGGAGACACGTCATTTATTTCCCTAATTTCCAGTGTAATATAAAAGCTTCGCTCTCGATTGGTCCTTCACTATTCTTACAATGAAACACATTTGAATTCACCTTGACGCCTGTCTGGACACATTCATACAGGGGCTGGCACAGCAGATCAGAACCGTTTGTGGCAAGCACCACCTAAAACAACCGGTTTTACTTTGTTCACTTAAACAAACACTATTAATAGTGAGGAAGAGCATATGAGGGTTGATGTTTTTTGCACATTAAGTTTTCAAGACGAACCTAGATGTAAATAACGTGAATCAGGATTATATGGTGCAAAAAGAAAAATGCCATTGACAAAATCATCTTGGCCAGCAGCAGCTGAACACGTCGAGGCCAAAAACAATAAACACTCCTTATCTTTACAACATGGCGGACAGACACGCTGTTATGATGTACTTTGTGTATTAGGCTGATTATGATGATATTTCGTAAATATTCTGTTCTTGCAGAGAGAAGATGGCTTTTTTCACAAGACCAAGGTTCAACATACCTCCTTTGCCGGCCGACGACGTATGAGAGCTCGTCTCTGTATTACGCGACTACACATGAAGTATTTGTCAAATGTTGGAAACTCATGAAGTACAAAGAGTAGATATTTCTACCCAGGACACACATGATGACATGCAGATTTTGAAGCTTAAAAGGTTTCACATTTTCAGAAGTGTTTGTGCGGCTTTACTTACAAACTTACAAACCTGCACACAGCTATTGAACTACAGCATGGCCGTTCACTTCCTCATCGGGGAAGACGCCTTTCATGAGGAACCAGTATCTCTTTACTCCTGTATGATGTTTGTGCTTACAAAAAGCTGGAAGACGGGAACAAAGTCAGTTTGGACAAATTCACTGTACTGTAACTTATTTTATAGTACTTTTTCCTTGAAGGAAATTAAAACACTTCCTGCTTTTAAGTGTATTTTGTAGCTTTGAACAAATAGCACTTCAGTGTTTTTACATACAGTAAAATGGAATTATTGTCTGATTTTGTTTCTGTTACCTAATTCTTAAGAGCTATTTACATCATGTCACTTTGTAATCCAGTTTTATTACGGATGTCATTGTCCTTTTGTTGTTGTTGTTATTAAAATTAATATTATTTCATGTACGTTTCAATATAAGGATGAATATATGAAACACTGTATTCAGATTTTTTATGATGTCTGTATGAACATCTGCAGTGTTACCTCTTGTGAAGATAAAACCATTAAACCGTGTCTTGAGTGAGCGGGTTTTTACATTTGAGAGCACACGCACATTTTCTTAAAATGGTACGTCTGCTTTTTTTCTGCAACCACAAACAGGTTGTGATGACCCATTTGTGCGTGAGTTTCTCAAGAAAAGCCACCACAAACCAGTCGAGGAGGCTTCGTCAGCTACTTATCTTGATACAACATCCTGTTTGAGCCTCTCTGTACACGCCACTACTTTCCTGATTGTGTGAAAGGAACTCAGCTGGATCCCGTAAAAACTCACACACACATCAGTGTCTTGGTACGCAGGTATGAAACAGGTATGAAAAAGTCTGCTGCTTCCCAGGAAGTAAAAAATGCAGATCATAAATGCCGCCGTGGGCCCTACAGGCAAACCAGGCTCAGGTCTCTGCTTGTCTGTTGTTCCAAAAGAAGTCAGGGGCTTCAAAAATTAGGTTTTGGTTTTGTTTTATGCTGTTTAGCTGTCAGAGTAGGGCAGCCTGCTTTGTGATTGAGGCAAAACAACACTTGTGAACACACAATTATTTTAATAATTATGACAAAGTCAATCTTGGTTCAGAAAACAAGATTTAAATGATCTGTGACATCAAGTTCTGACTGCCATGTTGGACGGGTTCTAAAATGAAACCACGCTGTGCACATTTTAGCCCTGTGTTTCCTTTTCAAACACCATTTATTTCACTATCACGTTAAGACTTGCTTTGGATAAGGACAGTGACATTTTCATGGGAAAAATGAAAAAGAAAATGTAATATCTAATGCTAGAAAATGATGCATAAATAATTTAATGTCCACCATCGACGAGGGGAAGTGGATGTCTGAAAATATTTCGTTATCTTTGTATCTAAAATGTCATTAGTACCACTAGACCTCTGCTTTTCCTCAACTTAAACAAAGGTAGAGAAAAATGAACTGAAGTATCAACAAACATGAAACCAAAACACGAAAGCTGCTGTCGCTTTAAAATCCGTGTAATGAACTCACTGAACGATTCATAGCACAACTTCATCCAGTTTGACAGGTGCTGCTGTAACACAGGCGCAATCTGTCAGTGTGTACACTACCCTATCACTTGGTGTTAAAACCTCATAAATGTCCCGTCTGGTCCAGTATGTAAATATACACACACCAACCTGTCACGTCTTTCATCATCTTCCACGCACGGCTTCTGATAAAATATTTAAATATTTTCTTTAATTTGAGGGCGTTCAGATTCTAAGAACCATAAAGTTAAACGACGTTGTTAAAGGAAATGACATCATACTCATCAGGCTGTATGAGTAATAAACTCAAAACAAAGAGGAGCAGGTGAAAGAGGGGACGCTCATTACTCTGGGTTGAAAGACACAAAAGCCCCTTTTGGTCTGAGGTTTCCAAAAGCCCAAATGTTTCTTTTGCGTCACATTTCAGGCACTTGTGACTTATTGATTTACGCAAGATAATCCAGCAAGCTCGGCGTCCTCACAGTCCTTTACATTTACACTCCTCAAACAGGCCTAAAACAAGAAAGTGTTCCTGGTCTCCTCAACGGTGACGAGGCGTTTCAATCCAGTCCGTGTACTCGGGTCTGAGCTTCCTATATTGGGATGGAAACAATGGTTGGTAGCTCCCCAATAGGTGGTGGGTTGTACTTCTCCACCCGCATCAGCCGCCGCAGAATGTCATCTCGATCTCGCGGCCATCCATAAATGTGGGTGTTCTGGAGCCAGTTGGGGACATGACACTGGGGTCAAAGGAAACGGAAAAACAGAGAGAAACAGGTTTAGAGGGAACATCAGCACAACACACAACATTCACCGTGAGGCTGGAGAGCTCAGGACTATTTGCGTGCATTCTTATTTCATGGAGAGCAAACTAACCTTTTTCGCTCCAGGGAACAAAATGGGAATGAACCTGAAATTCTTGCTTCCATTCTGAATGAACTCATTCTGTAGCTGAATGGGTCAAAGAAAAACAAGTGAACAATCATTGGCGGCCCTTCACAGGAAGTGACCTGTGACATAAAACAGAGGAATGCAACTGGACTCTGACCTGTTTATGTATGTAGACGGTGTTGAACGTCCTCTCATCATTCTCAAGGCCAAAAGGCGAGGCTGTCACTGTCTCGTAGTACTTAGGACTAATGATGATGATGATCAGATACTCCTTCTAAGTTAGGAGATAAAGTATGATTGTGGCTTATGACAAAACTTCACGTTTTTTGCATTGTTACTGTGTACTCTGTGTGAAGAAAAATAGGTGATCCGTGTTTACCTCACTAAGGTACCGCTCCATGAAGTCTATCTTGCTTATACTCCTGAACTGCTGCTCAAAGATGTCAATCTGAAATATTGAAAACATCAAGGTTACCCAACAGGAAGATCCACATTCTCCATTAATAACTCCTATGCCCAAACAGGGAAGAAAAACCTGTGCGTACATGGGTATCAAAGCCATTGTGCCGCAGCAGAGCAACAAAGTTGATGATCTCGTTAACGTGCTTGTCACTGTCGGCTTCGTAAGTGACGAAGACCCTTCCTGTGTTCAGAAACAAAACAAAAATGATTTTGTGCACTTCAACAGGAGAGCGTGTTTATGAGTAGATCTATGGTTTAGTACGTACTCTGCTCCAGAGACAGCTGCATGCTGTAAGGGCTCTTCTGTTTGCTGGGAGTGTTGGGGCCTCTAGAGGAAATATTAGACAGTATTAGATAGTTTTAGTCGCTCTATGATAGAGTTGATAAATAGGCTCTTTAAATCAAATACATTAAACTAGTGAGAGGTTACATCAAAGCTCACATATGCATATATCCAGCAGCAGGAAGTCTGGAGTGATCTGGATCTGAAAAAAAATAAACAGAGAAAGACTGGAGATCAGAGACAATAGATAACAGCTGACACTCTATGTACCTTTCAATTACTTTTAACATTATGAAAGGTGCGTGTGATTGTGCTGTGTTTATCGACTGAGACTTACAGGGTGGGCCATAAGCTGGCTGCTGTCCAGGCCAGGCGGGTTTGTTGACCACGGGCCCCCTGTTGAAGACTTCTGGAGGACACTGAGCACAGCAGGGAGCACCCTGGGGTGAGCAGTAGTACGGAGATAGAGTGTGGTGGCCCAGATCAGCTGACGGTGGGTTGGAGCGCAGAGAGAGGGGCTGCTCCAGACAGCTCAGACTGGCGTTGTGTCTGCCGGACAAAGGCAGGAACTTGTACCCGGACACGGAGCTCTCTCCGCAGCAGCTGGAATAATCTTTATGAGTCGGATAGGACGACAGACTGTCTTGGTAGGCTGACCAGCTGCTGGCAAAGCTCGGGTGAATCCAGGGAGCGTCGGCCTGGCTGGGGAAAGGAGTTGGCTGGCTAAACCCAGCGGGCAAACTGTGAGGAGACTGGTACGGGCCGTAGTTGGGCCCAGGTTGTGACATGGAGCGGCTGTGCTTGTGTCCCCGCTCCATGTCCTGCCTCTGTCTGCTAAGCATGGATTCATCAGCAAAAGTCAGGTGATCCTGAGGGGGCCGGGAACCGTCGTGGTTAGGGGTGGAATCTGGGTTGGGGACAACGCTGGCTTCACGTTCCTGTGTGCTCATGGTTTCATCGTCCTCCTCGGGAGTGTTAGGCTGCTTGCTCAGGTATCTGCTCAGCTGGCTGAGCTCAAAGAAGATGATCATTGTAATTATCATGCTCATTATAGGACAATATAGGTATGCCTACTAGCTTTGAAGTTAGATTCCTGTTTAACTGTTTCGTGCCCTAAGTTTACTGCGTCCATGTCCTAGGCACTAGAGCAACACTACGGTGCATTTGATTACATATTCACCTGTTTGGTGCTGAAGTCATGGAGAGTGAAGTAGGCAGCATCTTTAGGCCTCTTAACATCCATGTGTATCAGGTGTAGGCTTCACCCAAATACTGTAAACATCCACTGCATTTGAACGATCATGAAGAAAACATTCAGACTCATCACAGCACATCGGTCTGAAGCACGGAGAATAAATCATTCATGAAGCTGTGAGAATGCATGAGGCCCCTGACATTTCCACCAGTTATGAGAACATATCTCCCACACAGGGACTTTTTCTGAACGTGTGGCGATTAATTCCTCAGTCTCTGGCAAAAAATAAATATTCTGAAGCATCTCGCTGACACAGAGAGGTGGGTGAATAATCAAACCACAAAAAATCCAGATGATAAAAACTTGTTTCTGGATAAGCAATAAGATAATGATTGCCTGGCAATGACAGATGATTAAATGTGGTGATAATAACAAAAGCCAAAGTGGAAAGAAATAAGAATAGACAGCACAGGATGTTCCTGTAAGAGCTCTTTTAGAGGTAAAAGGCTGCTCTGTGGTCTTTCGCACTTTCCAGTTGACCCAGATGTGACAGCTTACATCAGGTTTTTCTTCGCTGCTCTCTTCCCCTCAAATCTACAAATCTGCTGTGCTTCACTTTTTCACTAATTTTTCATCCTTCCTGTCTATTTTCAGCCTCGAAGTACACATCTATGTTAAGCGTATGTTCCTATCTGAACAGGGTTTGTTACCTGTACACCTGTTTTCAGTTGTTCATAACACACTGACACTTTCTATACGAT